>PVKA01007363.1:53125-78331 GCA_004027165.1 Ctenomys sociabilis
AAAAAAAAAAAAAAAAAAAAAAAAAAAAAAAAAAAAAAAAAAAAAAAAAAAAAAAAAAAAAAAAAAAAAAAAAAAAAAAAAAAAAAAAAAAAAAAAAACCCAAAAACCTAAAAGTCCCACTACTCACAAACAATAACTGTTATTTTTTTATTCCAAGTTAAAATCGAAGTTGAGTTCCACTTTTGTTTTCAAAGTAAAACCCAAAATTAATGGCATCTGTAAAATCTGAAGGCTCATTCTTTGCTTCTGAACATTTATATTGCTAATCATGAGCAGAGGTAGATGACGAGGAAAAAACTGGAGTTACTAAAAAAGAAAAATAAATGGAGCTCCATGAAGGTTCTTGGGACCAGGTTGCTTCCTTTGAAAATGGCTTTCAAAGGTTGCGTTCATATGTTCACATTACTTGAATGTGGCCACTACAGAGGAGGAATTTCAGAAATGCAAACCTAGGGAATCTACAAAGGTCTTATCTTTTCTCTAAGCAGGCGTTTCCTGAAGTTCACAAAAAGGGACAAATGGGGAACCACAAGAGAGCACTTGCCCGCATTCCGACATTCCAGCACCACGCAAGAACACTGGGAAAATAAGAGCCTGAAAAGATGTCAAGCTGGGCCTAGAGATCTGCAGGCAGCGTGAGCAACATCTGATTTGAACTATCCTCATTACAGACCTGCAACTCCTTAACTGTAAAATAACTCCCACCATGGGGCTGTCTGGTAATAATCTGACAAAAAAAAAAGTCTTCATGTCAACAGAGATGCCAAAAACTACATCTCATGTCAGCTGTGCAGAGAAGACTACATGTCTTGCCACCACAGCATGGGAACAGATTGTAAAAGGTAAACACATGCAGGGCTGAGGATGAGGCTTGGTGACAGGAAGGGGATGTGACTCTGGTCCTTGTGTTTCTGAGAAGCTATGAGAGCTGCAGCACAGAGAACATCTATCAACCGGTGGCTGCTTCAGAAATCTCTCTAAGGAAGGCTTCCTCAGATGCTGTTCTTTTTAAGTATAAATTATTAAACAAAAACAGCTGCTAGAAGATGATCTTTTTGTCCTGTGATTATACTTATGGTTTCATACAGAGACAGAGAGAAGCACCGTCTAGGACTGCAGTCATGCTCCTCCATGTCCCCAGCTCTTGCCCACGGGCCTCCGCTGTCTTCAGTGCTTATCCTCAATCTGTCTGCCCAGCCAGCCACCCATCCACCAGCAAGTGCTCTGCAAATCCCTTTTTAATTACCTCCTTTGCCACTCTCTCCCCCCACCCCCAGAAGACCTGGATATTTCTTCCCTTCAAGTTCCTGTAGCATCTTCTGCACATTTCTATGACCTCATTTCATGCTCTCATTTATTCATCCCACACAGTTATTGGGTCTCCAATATTTGATGAGAGTTATTCTAGGTTCTGGTGTAAACACAAATTCTCTGATGTCCTGCAGGTTATACCTAGAGAAAGACACAAGCCATAAACATGAAATGTAAAATGGTAGAACTGAGGATTCGTGCTACTAAGGAAAAATAATGCAGAGGTTGCTAAAAGTTATTGCATTTCCACATACACATACACAATAAATAGATATATGGATGGATGGATGGACAGATGGACAGACAAACCAATGGATGAGTGGGTGAGTAGAACAGGCATGGACAACTGTGTTATTCAACTTTCCATCACTGTGACAAAATACCTGCCTGAGCTTATCAACTTCAAAAGGAAGAAGTGTTTATTTTGCCTCATGATTTTGGAGGTCTCAGTCCATGCTTTCTTGCACCCATCATTCTGGGCCCATAGCAGCATGGGGCTAAAGGCAGAACAGATGGTGTAAAAGGGCTCATTATCTCATGGTAGCCAGGAAAAAAGGAAAGAGAGAAGTGACTAATCTACTAAGATTCCCCTTGAAGGGCATGACCTAGGGCCCTACCTTCCCCCCAGGAGGCTCTACTTCCTAAGGTTCTACTACCTCTCACCAGGCTAGTGACCAATTCTTTAAAATATGGCCTTTCTAGGACATTTACGATCCAACCCATAACAAGCAGTCTAAGTGTCACAGAGGTATTTTAGAGAATATCTTTCACATCCTTAAAAAATGTGAAATCATTTATCAGTACAGTAGTCCTGATCTGTCTTCACCATCACCATTCTCAGACAGCCAGATCAGTACCAGCATCAGCATTACATTTACCTTCTTGCCCTTGCCACCCCAGACCTTTTGCTCCAGGACAACAGATGCACTCCTGGGTTTCCCCCTGCTGTGGGTATTCCCTCTCCACACACACTAGGCCAAGCATCTTCTCCTTTAAGTTGAAGTTTCCTCTCCTTCCCTGACACGACTACCCTGCCACAAGAAGCTTGCAGTGGAAGATTCCTATCACAGCACTTTCCACACATGTCTTCCTCCCCTACTGTTGTAGCCAAACTGTCAGAGAGTCCACAAGGACCCTTGCCTCCTGGTGCCCATGCCCGCATATAGTATTCTTCTTTATTGAATCAGAGCTGAGATGCAAGGCTAATAAAATAAAGCAAAAGTGAAGGTGTTTAGTTTCTGAGGCGAGATCATAAAAGGAACCACCCGGCCTCTTGGATCACTCATTCTGGAGAAAATGAGCCACTGTACTGTGAGGACATCCAAGGGGAACCATGGAGGTGCCCATGTAAGGAGGGAAGTATTGGAAATGCATTCTCCCACCCCAACCAAGCCTTCAGATGTCTTTAGTCTTGGCCAAAGGGCTAGGTCCTGACTGTAGTGGATCAACTGAATTTTGTGCTGTAATTATGGCAAACTATTAGGTTCCCTTCTCTACTCTAAGGAACGTAGTCTCATCCTCCATTCAAGGCTACTTAGTAATGACTCCCTAATCTGATTCCTATAAACACTGTCAGTTTAAGATGTATCCTGTAAAAACAGCTTGCTCAACCAGCCCTCACATGGGCAGTTGTCAATATCACTAAACTGAAAAAAAAAACCCTTATTCATGTGACATTTGCTGTAAAAATCCCTTGCTTCCTGGACTAGGTGCCGATCAGTGTTCGCCTGCCTGAGAACTGACTGGTGGCCCTGAGCTCAGTAATATTGGCTCTTAAATTCCAATCTGGCTGATCTGGTTCCTACTTTGAGCTGACCCATGACCACAACTGCCTGGCCAAGTGGATCCTGAATCCCTGGCCCACAAAAGTCCCTGACCCCTGATCTACTTATTTGAGCTGTAATTTATCACTACTGTAATGGTTGATACTGCGTGTCAATCTGAGAAGTTTAAAAGCTTAGCTAAGTAATTCAGAAGTTCTACACCCTAACATGTGGAGGACATGCCCTAGAGTAGCTGTTTGTGCTCCAGGATATTGTAATGGTTGATTTGTTGTGTCCACTTGAGAAACTTCTAAACTAAGTGATTCCTCAGGGAGCCAGGATCCTCACTTTGTAAACACTCTGAGGAGGGCATGGAGATGGTGTGAGTGCTGCCCTTGCCCTAGTACAGGCAGCCTAGCTAGGGAAAAAGGCTTCTTGTTGTACCTTGATAGTGTTGTTGCTCTGTAGTCTTCTGCTGCCATGAAACGTTGCCCTCTGCCATGCCCTATTGCTTTGGACCCAGCTGATTATGTACTGAAACCTCTACAGCCTGTGAGCTAAATATGCCTTTCCCTCTTTTTTTTTTTTTTTTTTAAGGAACCAGAGATTGAACTCAGGCCCTTGCACTTGCAAAGGAAGTGCTTATTCTACCAGCCTCCTTTTCCTCTTTAATACATCAGCCAACAGCTGAATTCTTTGAAAGTAAGAATTATGTCCCCCATCTCTTCTGGCACAGAGTAGGAACTCCAAAAATGTTCAGCAAATAAATGAACTTTAAAAAAAAAAAAAAAAACACTAATAAGTTTTGAACTCTGATTATTCCAAGCATTGTCCTAAACACTCTAAATCTGCTTAGTTTAACTCTTTGAGATAAGCACTATTATCATTAATACAAGTGCAAAAAGATGAAGCAACTTGCTCAAAGTTGTAGGAGTGGCAAGTAAGAAAGCCAGTCTTTAAACCAGGAATCTGCAGGGCTGAGGAGATAACTCTGCAGCCTAAGCACCTGCCTGGCAAGTGCAAAGACCCAGGCTCAATCCATGGTACTGCATGCCATGCTGGTCCAGTAGCCGTGGGGGTGCTACCCTGGCCCCAGAGGATCATTATGAGTCAGTAGCAAGACTCTCTACAAAATAAACAAGTAAAAGACTTTATTAAAAAAAAAAAAAAAAAAAAAAACAGGAATCTGAACCCTACATATCATTGCACAAAATTATTTTCTAGTAACAAGCTACTTGGGGACAGTGGACCCATATAACTTTTTTCTGCCCCCCCCCCATGACACACAATGCCTCAACAACAAATGTGGAGTAACTGAGTGAATGAACAAATGAATGAGCATGACCAGACATGTTCTTCACGCTCGATTACAAATCCTCTCAATAACTGACACAAATTATTTCTTACAGTCTTGATATTAACCAGCTTGTCTGTTTCTTCTGGATGAAAATCAAATTCTAAATATAAACTGGATTTTAGTCTTGCTTTCAAAGGCACTGTGAAATTTCACTGAACAACTGCTGCTATCCAACTCCTCTCTTCCACTTACTGCTGCCACTGACTTTGCCTCCCCCACCAGCAACCACCTCCACAACACAGGCTTAGGAATAACACGGGGATGTTAAGGGAAAAAAACGATGCCTGGATTGAAGGCTTTCCTTTTTGGTTTTGATTTCTTACCATGACCCTTCTCTCCACCCCTCACTTAAGTTTCCATTTCACTGAGAACTTCCAGTACCTGGAAACTGATTGGGCAACAGGCTCCACTAGAGAAGAATGTGAGTTCTGTTATTTATTTCTGCAGACTTGTATTTCACATCTGGAACAGTCAAAGTGATTCATTTGAAAGCACCAGGATTATAGGCCCACTCTGCGCTAGGGATTGTTGGCCTACTGTGTGTCAGGCACCATGTGAGACACGAAGTCACAGGCCAAGGAAACAAGAAACACAGAGTACCTATAGCCATAAAGCCATGCACACATGGCCTAAGCAAGGGAGCAGGCCCTGAAGGGCATTCAAAAGGGCCCAGGAGTGCCCTGCACCGTGGGCCTCCCCATCTGCACCCCGATCAAGTACCAGTTGGTCTTACTTGAGGAAGGCCTACTCGTTGAGAATTTCTTCATGGTGCACGGTATGTCAGTGACACATGTTACTTGACAGGCTTAATTAGTGTGTGTCCTGTATATGCTTTCATTTCACTTCAGTATCATCAGCTGCTAAAAGAAGGACAGTTCATTTTTAATGACTTAATTAGGGCACTAGTACACGCACTTGGCAAAACATTTGAGCAATACTAACAGACATGCAATAAAAATGGAGTCTCTCCCGGTTCTTCCCCAGACCTCAAGTTGTCTTTTCAGAAACAATCACTGCTGTCAATTACTGGGACCTCTTTCCAGAAATATTCTATGCTTTATGAATGGAATGACTTTTACAAATGAGAACACACTAACATACTGAGCTGCACCTTTCTTTTGTCCTTAGTGACATGGCTTAGAGTTCATTCTATGAGAACATATCTATTTCTATGCCCTTTAATAGCTACAGAAGATTTCATTATATGAATATAACATAATAGAGCAATCTTCCAAGGATGTTAAATTAGATTATTAACAATGATCTGAAGCAGTTCAATGTTTCTTAGCTACAAAAAAAAGAATAATGAATAAACAATATTTCACTCTACTCTGGACATTAATCAATCATAGCTTCCCAGGATAAACTGATTTTATTTTCCCCTCTTTTTATTTGCTTTCTGCAATCACCTTTAACATAGATGGTAACTAATCCAAGGTAGAACTGATCTTGTGCAATTTTACATTTTCCCAGAAACCTTTTGGGTACAAAACTCAGAATGCAGGTAGTATGGTAACATGTTTTATGACAGTAAAAACACTTTAATCAAATACATGTGAGAAAACTACAACCTTATAATGCCTCTGAGTTAGCTACACCCAGCTCCATTTTCTATTTTAAGAAACTAAGGAGGTCAGTCATATTATAAACTGCTTTTCTACATCAAGAACAGAAATATAATTAAAGCATATTATATGAATTAATAGTTCAGCTGTCTCTTTAGGGTCTCTGAAAAAGACTATATTTCAACATAGCTGGCTTCCTTTTCAATTCTAAAGATTGTGTGTTAAACTGTAATTCTGAGAAGAATCAAGAAGCCTTGTCAAACTGCTTCAGGGCCCATGGTACAGGAAAGGGTAAAACTCACTGACTACTCATGAGTTAAAGTTTATTTGCACTACCTTTAAAAAAAAAGTCTTTCCTGAGAATCACTAACTCAAAGCCCCATTTCTGTAGGGTTAACAGCAGAATTCACACCACCAGTAAGAGTCGAAATAACGGCAATCTGAGTTGAAACTGTGGTGAGCACAACCCTAGGATAGCCCTGTGTCATGTCTAGAGCAAGCACAAATCCATTCTCCCTGAAGACAGTCACTTTAATCACAGGATTCTAACAGTCTCTACAGAGGAATTTCAAGGAATATGAGCATATAGTCAAGAAATCTCTGAAAAGAAGAGTGAAAGAGTCATTACAAGTTGAAGTCATCAGGAAACGAGATTTTTCAGTGATCAAAATACAAGTTTAGCAAGTGCAAAGAAATAACAGAATTGAAGATATGAATGAAGAAAGGTGAGTAAATAATTTTACAATTGATACAGAATGCAAAACAAGTTTAATTTGTGTAAAGATGTAATAGATAAAGATATGAAGGAAAACATAAGCAAAAAAATTTTAAAAGACTAACAGAACCTCTGATATTCAAAATAACATGAAAGATAAATAAGCAGCATATTAGACACTGCCTAAGACAGAACTTATGAAAAGTAAGAGAGATGATGGACCTGAAAAATTTTCCCCAAAAGCACAGGAATAAAAGTTAAAACATGTGAAACAAGTAACTAAGAGTTAGATGATACGAAAGGCAGAGCGATATTTAATATATGTCTGCCCCATTTCCAGAAAGGAAAAAAACAAGACATAGAGAGACAGGGTAGAAGCAACATCCAGAGAAATAAGGAGTAAGAACTTTCAAAAAGTAAAGTCATGAATATTAAGATTAAAGAAGTACAGTGACTCCCAACCCCAATAAATAAAAACAAACATGTAGTCTTCAACATTTTCCATGTTTAGTGACCAAAACAAAAAGAGCTACAGACAGAAAAGACAGATTGCTGGCAAAAACTGAATTAATTTCACATTATGAATGGAAGCAAAAATACATCTTCAGAGAATTGATAGAAAAATAACTGTTAACCTAGAGCAATATACCCAGAGAAACTGTCCAGCAAAACAAGAGTGAGACAAAAACATTTTCAAGCAAGCAAAAATGGATATATACCATCAATAACAGACATTAATAGAGAAAGCTTAAAAGTGCATACTGATAAACAAGAAGGTATGTTAAATAAAGCAAACTATAAACTTAGACAAATCTATATCACTATTAATTGCATAGAGCTTATACGGAATAACTTATTTGTGAGTTTTTTAAACTACAGAAAGGAAAATCATGAATAACAATGCCACATACATTAGTCCATTTTCAGGCACTAACCAAACACCAGAAGCTTACCACTTTGGAGGGTGAAAATCTAAGCAAGGTAGCATCGGCCCTCACCAGAGCCCCTTTAGCCGCCTCAGTGCATGGTGGGGTGTGGCAGCTCGTAGAAGAGATGGAGACTACATGGCAAGACAGGAAGCCTCCGCGTGGGCAGGAGTCCATCTTGCCATCTCTCCCTCGGTTCTGCCGCGTAAAAGTCTCACCACCTCCCAACCCTGCCACCTCAAGCCTACACTTCCAGCACATGATCCCTGGGACACAAATGTTCTACCCAACCCGTAGCACCATGGTAAGTCAGGAGAGGAGCCCTGGACCCTAAGGCCTTTCCACGTGCTACCCGAAAAGGTGATGAGACATTTAGTAACTTCAAACCTTAATAGGTCAATATGCAGTTAACATTCCTAGGTTAGATTCCGAAAGGATAGAAATAGTATTTAAACCTAAATAAATAACTAAGGAAAGAGTCAGTCCTCAACCCAAAAAAAGTTAAAGGGGGAGAAGGAAGCACAAAAAGGGTGCCAACCATCTGGTGGCTAGTTTAATACAAGGCAAAATAAATTTTGTGTCCGAAAATTATAAAGAAGATCACCACATACTTTAAACAATTCCATGACCAGCACAAATAGGAACCAATCCAAACTATGTACATAGTCAGAAAGACGGGGCTGGCTGGGGAGTTATTACTCACATAGGGGATTAGACATTAGCTGCAGATCGTTCAACAGAATCTCAGCTTGCATGAACCAAATAATAGTGGTTCAAAAGGCATAAAGCAGAAATTTACGAAGAAAATTTGGCTAATCCACCAGGGGAGAAAGTTTTTTCTTATGCTTCTGAGTTACTGAGTGAAAACCAGTGTTTAAGTAATTTAGAATATTAAGCTTAAGAAGATAATGGAAATATCTTTTTGAACTCAGGATAGAAAACAATTTCCTAAAAGATACACAAAAACCGATTTATTGAACTACATTAAAATTTAAGAACTTCTGTTCACAAAAAAAAAAAAAAAAAAAAAAAAAAAAAAAAAAAAAAAAAAAAAAAAAAAAAAAAAAAAAAAAAAAAAAAAAAAAAAAAAAAAAAAAAAAAAAACAAGAATAGGAGTAAAAAGACAATTCACAAATTGAGAGAAAATATTTTTAGTTTACACACCAAAAGTAATGAATATCTAGATGGCCTAGAAGTTGGCTATGAATTTTAGATTAAAAATAGTCGAAACAGGGCTGGTGAGACAGCTCAGTGGACTCAGATAGCAAACGCAGGGACTGGGTTCGAACCCCGGTACCACATGGTGCACTGGCCCACCTGTAGGTGGGCTAAGCAGACAGTGTGGGCCTGGTGGTGCACACCTGTGATCCCAGTGCTAGGGAGGCTGAACACAGGAGGATCTTTGTGAGTCCAAGCCGTGTGTAAGACCCTATACCAAATACATAAATAAATAAATGTCAAAACACATAAACAGGTATTGGGCAGAAGCAGAAAAATAAATGGCCTATGAACATGTTAAAAAATCCTCATCCTTCCTAGTAAATTAAAAAAAAACAAAAAACTTTTTAAAAAAACGTTTATCTCAAAGAATAAAAACAAAAGCAAAAAAAAAAAAAAAGACAGAAATAGCAAAATACAACAATGTATATGGTTCAGAATTTCAAAACAAGAATAAAAATAATAATGGCTGTTGTGTTATATGTTTTTATCATAAAATCTGTTGCTCAGATTAACAGATGTAAGTATGCAAGACTGGTCAAATAAGTATACA
This sequence comes from Ctenomys sociabilis, assembly GCA_004027165.1. Classification (NCBI taxonomy): domain Eukaryota; kingdom Metazoa; phylum Chordata; class Mammalia; order Rodentia; family Ctenomyidae; genus Ctenomys; species Ctenomys sociabilis. The sequence goes on from PVKA01007363.1 coordinate 62,534, forward strand.
TTAACGCTTGCTTTCAATAAACCTTTTTTTTTGTCCTTTTTACTTTTTATTTATCTATTTTTCTGTATTTAGGACAGGGTCTACAGGGTCTCATTACATAGATCGAACCCCTAGTGATTCTCCTGCTTTCAACCTCCCAAGTGCTGGGATTGCAGGTGCGCATTGCCACACCCAATCTCAGTGTTTCCATGTGCCCTGGGGTCGGGGCCGGCACAGCATGCCAGGGATCGAACCCCAGAAGCTGGGCTCTGCCTCAGCTGAGCCATCAGGCCAGCCCTTCTGTTTCAATTTATTTTAAAGACAGTACAATAATAATTGATATGATGCTAGAAAGGGGACACATTTAGAAAAACAAGATGAGAGATATTCATCCGTGGTTAAAATATATAACTTAAAAATCGCGATGAGATACCATTCTAGAAGTTGGGGCGATAGCTCAGCGGCATAAGCACCTGCCTGATACAAGGTTCTGAGATTGATCGGTACCGGAACCGTTCTGCTAAACTAAATAACACCAGCATTATTCTATCAACTATGCAGATACAAAGGTATGCAGTGCTGTATTTGACATTTCACTCCACTTCCAGATCGCTGCAGTTAAACAATACCATTTTCTATCCATGGGAAGGGAGCAAAAGCTTGGACAACCCACGGCTATTCAGATGTTCACAGGCAGATAATGAAAACAGCCAATAAAGGAACCAAGCCGCGTGGCAGACATGACAGTATGGAGATACTTTAAATGTATTTTGACATATGGAGAAACAAAGGCTCAGAGAGGTCATATGAATTGTCAAAGTCACTCAGTGAATGGTAGGATCAGGTTTTACGCCTTACCAAAAACCCAACTTTGACTGTAGAACTGTGTCCCTTTCATAAGAGGATTCTGCCTGTGGCCAAGTCCCTTCCTTGGAATGTTGGCCCTGGCTGACAGCTGTGCAGGCCTGCATGCTCAGAGCCCACTCTGCTTCAGCCTGAGTTTTGTCCAAACTATGTATGTAGTTGGAAAGAGGAGGCTGGCTGCGGAGTTATTACTCACATAGGGGATTAGACATTAGCTGCAGATCGTTCAACTAAGAAATGTTGGCCAGAACTCTGTTTTCATTTCCACACAAACTGCAAATGCTATAATTTAATAAAATTCCACAGTGTGACATATAATGGTCCACATAAAGTCAAACTCTTCAGGGTAACCACTGAAACTCAAAAATTTCAAGGGAATGTTAATTTCACCAATCTTCTGTGATAGGTTATTACTAAGCTCCCTTGTGTAACAGTGTGCTAAACGACTGTACCCTCTCACTAAGACTTCTTCACTTAAAAAATAAGGGGTTGCAGGTTGGGTCTGATGAGCCTAAAGGAACAAGCGTCACAGTTTCTGAGAATCCCAAGCCCTTAAAAGTCCTTCAACTCTCTGTGCTTTGATCGCAGAGCAGCAGAAAGGGGAAAAGTCAATAGAGGAAGACTATGTCTCATCGCACAAAAGTACTCAGGAGCTGCGGCCACATAAGGAGGGCTTCTTGAAAGGGAAAACACTTACACCTGAGCCCCTGGAACTCAAATCACTGCAAAAGTTCAAAAGACAACAATTCTACAAAGGAACACAGAGGCCAAAAAATAATAATAATTAAAAAACAAAAAAACCTGATGTCCTAAGTTTCACTCCACTGAGCTGCTTCTTTGTTGGCAGGGAAGAGGCCTACACACCACCTGTACCACTGCTCTTTTGGCGTGGGCCTGGGGGCCAGTGTGACCACTGGCCAGCACGCAGGACACCTGCCAGAAATAGCAGGTGTCACCCACCAGTGAGGCTGAGCCTTGGCTCTCGTATACTAACGTAACCAAAGCCAGCAAAGACAAGATCAAGTCCAGGGTTTCAAGGACCTCAGCTTTTATTCTCCAGGCATGAAATTAGGAAAAATCAGGGTGAAAACCAGGAAAGTGACACGGAGTCAGAGTCTGAAGCAGCTGGCAGCTTGTCTGTTGATTAAACAGAGCAGTCAAACTAGTAAAGCCACCAACCAGTGGAGTTAATAAAACATTAGTTTAACTGAGGAGTATTCTCTAGAAATGACTAGGAATCTGATGACATCAATAACACTCTTATCTCTTAAAAGATGGCATCTCCTTCTGAAATAATCCATGAGAACAATTCCTTGTTCAAATGAAAATCAAGAAAAGACAAAATTTTTTGCCCATCTTGATGTCACTACTTAGCCAACCGTAGGGAAAACAGGGACTGGGACAAAGAGTGACAGGGATGTGTTAGAGGAGAGCAGTCTGGATAGAATGAGGCATAGGTAGGCAGCAGTGGGCTACCCAAACAGACCATGTTCAGAGAAGGAATCTAAAATGCCAACCAGGAAGCAAGGAGAAAGTCCCTTTATCCAATCTGGACATACACTTGAGAGGTAAGAGATAGCTACTTCTCTATCCACACCTGACCCAAAGCCATGGCATGGCTTCCTCTTGGCCCACCCATAAAGACAAGAATCCGAGTAAGTAGTTCAGGTCTAGCCACCATCCATCAGTGCAAAAGCTGTGTAGGAAAGCATGGTCAGGGTGAACATCTTCAGAATGTGCAGCTCAGGGCCCACAAAGACAGGCTGTATGAGGAGGAGCTAGCGGAATGGTAATAACTACTGCTTATGCCAACCATCAACAGGGGCCTAAGTAAATATTCCCATTTACAAATGAGGCAAGGTGCAGAGAAGGGATGTATGTGTCTCTTTGGTAAGAGCCAAGATCCAAACCCAGAACAGCTGGACTTCAATGTGCAATTTCAATGACTATACCTCCTGGTCCCGAACTCTGCAGTCTTCATCGGAACTTTTACCCAGGGATCAGGTTGCTTAAATCATCAATCACACTGTGCTCTTCTGGAATTCTCTCACGCTCATTTTTTTTTTTTCTCTTCTAATCTTATTTATGAGGAGGTAAAAGCCTTCCTTTTCTACTCACATCCACCAAAGCCTACAACCCCCCAGTAAATCTACTTTGTCAAGCTAGTCCATTTTTTAAATAATGTGTATATACAAAAGCACTTTTAAAAGTTCAAAGTGCTTTAGAAATGGAATATAGAGTATTAAAATAACTACATACTTGTTCACACAGACCAACAGTTGAGAACTTTTTAGGTTCAGAATATTATAGCCACAAGTTATAATGCTGATCAGGTAAGACAGCTATATACCCTAGGGTGTTAAGTTGGCAATCTGGGTGTGCCACTGAAAGTCCACCTTTTTCTCTGCATAGACAAGAGGCCCGCTGATCAGATAACACCCCATGTTGGGGGTAGAGGGCCACTGGGGGCTGGGATATATGCCAGGAGACCTCTAACTAGTTGGTGCTCTTAGCACAATGTGGGTCTCCCTCCCTCCTGCCCCTTTCTCCTGACCACACTTTCACATCTCAGCTTCCTCATCAGGTGGATCAGTTGGCTGAGTGAGGATTTGGGGAAGGCAAACTCCCTGGCTTTGTGTTTGTCCTCCACCATTGCTGGCCTGGATGATTCTGTTTTTCATCTGTAGCACAGTATTACACATGGTGTTCAACACTTTCATAGAACAGGTTTTGCATTAGACTCTTTTGTGTAATGATGTTCTGAACTATGACTATCTAAGCTATGATGGCCAGTAGGTGAAGTGCATTTTCCATGTATAGTATTTTCAACCTACGATACCTTTATCAAGTCATAACTCTATCATAAGTCAAGGCACATCTGTATGTTAGGTACCAATTCTCTATCCTGTCTCTTTTATTTCTCTAGAGAAGCCAGATGAATCTATTACCTCCAGGTTACTTTGGAATTAAACTAGAAATATTCTTAAGAGAAAGCTTGGCCTATTTTAAGACTTTAATAAATATATTTGACCATTAGCCATTTCATAGCCCAGTCCAATGAGTCTTTTTTTTTTTTTTTTTTTTTTTTTGGCAGAACCAAGGCTTGAACTCAGGCCCTTGCGCTTGCCAGGGAAGTGCTTATTCCACTGAGCCATCTCCCCAGCCCCTGAGTCTTTTAAAAAAGAACAATTCCTCATACTTGTACAATTAGTATTCATCAATTAAAAATTCAAAAAGAATACTGTAAGGCAAAATATCAAAAGAGAAATATCAAAAAAGAAGAAGCAAAATGTTTACTGAAATGGCTAAAACATTATAAGTTAGGCATGGTGGCACATGCCTACAATTCTGGCATGCAGGAGGATCACTACATGTTCAAGGCCTGGGCTACACAGTGAGTTTAAGGGTAGCCTAAACTACATAACAAGGCTCTGTCTCCAAAAAAAGCCACAGCATTATAAAATTTTAAGTAACTTCACTTGCAAGCGTGAGTTTCTTCATGTTGCCTAGCATGATCCCTGTGCAGTTTAGAGACTGTAACTATGGTGACAGCTAAGAAAAACTACTAAGAAACCCTGATGCCAGGTCCTAAATTATAGTCCCATTTGCTTCAGGTTGAGTTTTCCCACCACTCTTTCAAATGTCCATTTCCCTATTCAGGTGGCCTTAGAATTCGCTGGAATTAATTGGAGAAGAGAAGATAGTAATAATCAGACCTTAGTGCTCATGGCTAACCAGCCACCTGCAATGCAGTTCTTCTAACTAGGCAAGCCAGAAAAGCTAACATGAAAGGAGACATCCACAGGTTCGATCCCCAGCCTGTGGTGCTGGCCCCGACCCTGGGGCGCACTGGGATACAGACTGAGACTGGGCAAGGTGGCATGCACCTGTAATCCCAGAGCTTCAGAAGCTGAAAATAGGAAAATCACTACAAGTCCAATCTGTGCAGTGAGACCCTATAGACCCTATACTTAATACAAAAAAAAAAAAAAAAAAAGACATCTTTCTGTTGCTAAGTCAGAAGGCTGACATACCAAAGTGCTGGGCTTTTCCAAATGTCCTTTCATTTTTCCAGTTACCAGAAGGAGCATTTTGACCACTTCTAAGAAGTGTGATAGCGAACTACAATTTACACTGTGGTCTGACATCATTCCTTCTATCTTTCCAAATTCAAAAGCAGATGGGGGACAATTCATCAGCGTTACTGTCTTTGGAGAATGCTAATGACATAAGCTGCTTCATACCTATTACATGGCTTTCCGATTAGATACCCAAGTGAAATTGTTTTAAATCTCCTTTCCAAGTACTAACCAGGCGCGACCCTGCTTAGCTTTTGAGATCGGATGAGATCGGGCACATTCAAGGTGGCATTGCCACAGACAAATTGTTTTAAATCTATCACACAATCTTCAAACTTCCTGGGGAATCTTTCCAAGAATGCTCATGTTGTTTGAGCTTAAACAACAGAAATATGGCCAGAGAGATAGCTCAGTAGAGTAAGTGCTTGCCTGGCAAATGTGAGTTCAATTTCCAGTACCACAAAAAAGAAAGAAATAGGAGGAAAAGACAAGTTGGATTCTCATTCAGAGTCTCAGAAGATTTATGGAAGGCAAAATTATCATTGTGCCTAGACATGACTCAATAAAATTTCTTTTATGAAACCTACTTCAAACTGCATTCTCAAACATATTTTTAAAGAAAATTCAGCAAAACTGAATCCTAATTATAAGCCATCATGAGGCAGGATCAAGTAACAAGAAGCCCCCCTGGAGTGGCCCCAAAGGTTCATTCAGTAAGTATTAATTGGCCACTTAATATGCAAACAGCATGGTGCTAGGTGTTTGGATCTACAGTGGCCAGCAAAACAGGAATACCTTTGGCCCTCAGAACCGCTTCTGACAGCATCAAGGGAAGGCTGGTCCTTGAACATGACAGTGGCTGCCTATGGGACCCTGCAGGAAGCTGTCGTCTCAAAGGGCATGAATCAGCTGAGAAAAAGACAAAAGCAGAGACAGTGGCTTGAACTATTTCAACAGTCCTAGAAGAGAGAGGGCTTTAAATTTTCACCACAACTTGCTTGTGAAGATGAAACCCTGAAGAAAGAAAGAAAGAAAAAAAAAAAAAAAAAACCCAAATGCAAAGCCACTTTTCAAATGTAAGACGGAATAATTGGTCAGATCTTACCTATAAAGTTATCAAAGAACAGCCTCATGTTCCACTCAGGCCCTTCAGATGTAGCTTTCCTACATGCTGCAATGATTTATTAGTCAAAGAAAAGTACTCAGATTATATAACATTCACCTCCTCTGCATTACCCCAAACATGACTTGTTGCAGCCTATTAGGCTGCATGGATGGAAGAAGAAAAGAAGGAAGGAAGCGGGGAGAAGATGAGGAATGCTGGTAGAAGGAAAAAATGCAAAAACACCATCTCCTTAGAGAGTCTTCATGAACATTAGCACATGAAACACCAGCACATTTATATCTGTCTCAGTCACTTTTCTCATTACCAAGACAAAAATACCTGGTACTCCAAGAAAAAGGAAGAAAGGTTTATTTTAGCTAATTTGTACAGGTTTCAGTTCATAGTCCACTGGTTCCAAGGCAAGGCGGCATGGCAGGGGGGAGGAGAAACAATAGAGCATGGCAGAGCAGGCTGGAGCAGGAAGCAAGGAGCCTGCCTGCCATCTCTGGCTTTATTTACCATCCAGAATACAAATCACACCCAGGGTAGGGCTTCTGCCTTCAGTAAATCCATTCAGCCACACCCAGAACTGGGCTAAACCAATTAATGGACTAATTCAATACCACATATTCTCAGTCTCAGTATCACATACCCAAGATCCGGCCACCTCTCAGAAGCCCCACCTATGAATATATGATGCTTTGGGTGAACATCCAGGTACAAGCAATAAGAGTATGGGCTCAGATATAAGTATAGGAGCTAAAGCAATGAGCAACAACAAAACCTCACAGTCCTTGTTTTCACAGTGTTCATTAACATTCTAACAAGTACTAAAGAGAAAAATAAAGCAAAATAAGGAAGGTCAAAATGAGAAAAGAGTGCTGCTATTTTATACTAGTAGTCATCAGAGACCCCATTATAATGTTACATTTGGGCCAAACAGGAAGGGAGAAACAATGTTACTTTCTAAAGAAGGAACACTCCAGACAGAGAGAACAGTGGGGACAAAGGAACTGTGGGGCAGCGTTTAGCAGAGGTGATGCACAGTACAGAAATCCATACAGCTGGAGTGGTCTCCGCAAAGGAAAGAACAACAAGAGTTGAGTTGGAAAAGGAAAACAGAGCCTAATCAAATAGTAGAGACTTTAGCTCAAATATGAGGAAAATCAGACCCAGCTGAAGGCTTCTCTGTCCCAGCAGAGCGACTCATTGTAACAGAATCTCTGGCTGCCATGTTGCACATAGACTAGACGGGTGTAGGAAGGTGGAAGGGAGACCAGTTACTACTTCACAGTTCCAGGGGACTCCTGTAGAAGTCACAAACAAGAAATGATCGGAGTCTGGGTGCATTAGGGAGGCAGAGCCAGGTGAAGTAGGAAGAAAAGAGAGGTCAAGGACAATGGCAGGACTTCTACCCAAACAATGGGAGAGGCGGAGAGGGTTACATGGCAAAATGGAGGTAGAAAGAGATGATGTCTGAAAGCTGGTCCTGGGGAAGTCTGTGTTTAGGGGTCTTGAAGAAGAGGAGGCCAAACAGGAAGGGAGAAACCCTGTGTCCTACCAAGGGCACTGAAAATAGCCAAGGGATAATGGCATCTAGTGGCCAGGTGAAGGCAGCACCTCAAGAGAGAAGAGGTGACCTTTCCATAAAAGTTGCAAGAAGGACACTAAAATGTGGACCAGACATGAACAGAGGACTTGCTCAAGTGAGAGGCCATGGGGAACCTCAATGAGACTGGCTCTGACTGGCCCTGTGGATTAATAAGGGGGAAACACTGGATAAGCAAGGTAGGGAAGAAATGGAGAACTCACAAATAGAATGACAAGCAACCCAACCTTAACATGACCAAAGGAAATGAGCAGCTATTGCTTCAAAGATATATAAATGGCCAGCTAGCTACTACACAAGGTAAGTCAAAACTACAGTGAGATGCCACTTCATACCCACTAGGTGGCTATACCAAGAAGAAAACACACAAGCATTGAAACACTGGTGAGAATTCAAACAAGTCAGATTCCTTGAACATTGCTAGCGGTGCTGTACCATGGTGGTGCCACTTGGTCCAAGCTGTCAACCAGTTTGGCAATTTCTTAAAAAGCAAAACACTATCCAGGCATGGTGGCACATGCCTGCAGTCCCAGCCACTTGGGAGGTTAAATCAGGAAGGTCACTTGAACCTAAGAGTTGAAGGCTAGTCTGGGCAACAATATCCCATCTCAAAAAGTCAACAAAAAGAAGAAAGAAAAGGGGGAAACATAATTATCCTCTGACCCAGCAACTTCTCACCTAGGGACAGTCCCCCAAGTATTGCAAACAGATACTCAAACAAATGACTTGAACATGAATATTCACTGCAGGGGCCAGGGAGATGGCTCAGTAGAACAAGCGCTTGCCTGGCAAGCGCAAGTGCAAGGGCCTGAGTTCAATCCCCAGTGCTGGAAAAAAAAAAAAAAAAAGAATATTCACTGCAGCACTGTATACCATAACCAAAAGATGGAAATCACCAAATATCATCCAGTGGGTAAATGATAATGTGGGTAAAAGAAAATGTCATATATACATAAAACAGAATGCTACTAACCCACAGAAAGGAATACCATTCTGATGCATATTACTGTATGGATGAACCCTGAGCACATGCTAAGTGAAAAAATCACATATTGTGTGAACATATTATATATGTATATATATATATGCACATATAAAATATGGAGAATAGGTAAATCCATTAAAACAAAAAGCAGAGACATGATTGCCTGAGACTGAAAGGGAGAGAGTAGGGAGAGACCCTTAACAGGTTGAGGAGTTGCCTTTGGGATGATGGAAGAGTTTTAGAGCTAAAAAGAAGTGGTGGCTGCTTAGCACTGTGAATGCTAAGCATTCACAGCACTGGACCGTGCACTTTTATGTTAAGTGGACTTCACACCAATTAAGCAAAAGAAAGACTGGGGGCCAGGGAGATGGCGAAGTGGAATAAGTGCTTCCCTGGCAAGCACAAGGACCTGAGTTCAATCCCTGGTTTTGCAAAAAAAAAGAAAAGAAAAAGAAGACAATTGGGAGTAGAGGAATTGGAGACCATATGTAAAAATCTCTTTCCAGAAGGCTTTCTGGAAAGGGCACCAGAAATTAAAGGCCCAGTGCAGGGATGTGTCATCACTGGACGGCTTCTCTGGGTGGATGGTAACCCCACTCATCTACATTTTTTACTGGTGCATATGGGTTATGCAGATTAATGAGTGTAATTCTGGCAGGTCTGTACACGCACAATGCATCGTTTTCCTCAATTGCGCCCCTTGCCCCACCATCCCTCCTAATTTCTCATGTGTAGGGGGCACTTCAATGCCTATAATGTCTTTTGATCATTTCCATGCCCCCTATTGCCTGCCCCTATTCCCTCTTTTCCTCACCCTTCTTCTCTTCCATCTAACCCTTCTGCCTTCTCATCATCTTTTTCAGATTCCACACGAGGGAAAACTTGTGCTATTTGTCTGAGTCTGGCTTAGTTTGCTCAACAGGATGATCTTCAGATCCATCACACTTTTCTACAAATGACAAAATTTCTCTTTCTATGGCTGAAAGGTATACCACTGTGTATACACACCACACTTTCTTTATCCATCATTGTTCACCTAGATTGGTTCCATAGCTTGGCTACTGTAGACTGTGTCACAATAAGATGGGTATGCAAGTCCCTACACACTGCTGACTCCAATGGACCATGTTCTTTTTCCTAGAAGGTGAGAGATTCTGTGAAGGCAGAATGGTACGAATCAATCACTCCAGAGAGTGGGCAGTTGGCTGGGCTAGGGACAGGCAGCAGCACTGCCAGGCAGCTCCAAGAGCCCACCAAGTCCATGGTGATAAACTGATGGTGTGTGATTTTCTCTGGTGACAGTTGCCTGGAGGAAGGTAGAGAGCTATTGAATGTATGTATCCCTAAGTTCCCTGAGACCTGCTTGACCATAGAAATCTACTAAGAGTCTGCATAGAATAAATGCTAGTCTATCTTTGAATAGATAAACAAGTATAGGAAGACACTGGAACCTCTCATTTCTCTTTTCCAGTAAATGATAAAAGGCCAACTGTGGAGGCTCCATAGGGTATCACAGGCTAATATTAGGCTGGTTGGGGTGAAGCCATTAACAGAACAGGGAAGAGATTAACCCAGCAGTCAGAGTCTGAGGTGGGCATTGGAGTTGCACTGCAGCTCAGTGGTCTTGGGCAAATCGAAACACACCCACCTTGCAGGATGGAGGAGGATCAGTGATAGAAGCTCTGAGCCCTCAGTTTCCAGCATGTAACTGGCATCTAGTTTGAGGAAGTGATGGTCATTATTTAGCCATTCAGCTGTCAAACCAAGTGACAGGCGACCCAGCCCAGATACCATCGCCTTCAGGTTCCCAGCCACCCTGCCCCAAGACACCTCTGGCCAGGACAGGGTTCACACTTCTTATTCTCAATTTACAGCCCAGAAAGGATCAGTCAAGACACAGCTATGTCTCGTACTTCCAGTCCTAAATTCATGTGCAAAAAAAGAAGCCTTTTCCATGTCCTACATAACAGGATAGCTCACTAAAGTTTTCACAGACCCCACACCACATGCTTTTGAATTCCAAATAATTTTAGGCTTTCCTCAAAATTATAAATGCAGTACCCTTCACTCAACTCCCTTTCATGTTAACATCTAACCTAACCATAATTCAATTGCCCAGATAATGCTGACAAATTACTGTTAACTAATCTACATCCCTTATTTCATTAGTTTTGCCTCTAATGTTTCTTTTGTACACAGGATCCCATGCAGAGTCCCACACTGCATGTAGTTCTCAAGTCTCCTTGGCCTCCACCAACTTGCAACAGTTCCTCGGCTTTGTCTTTTTTGACCTTGACATCTAAGAAAAGAACTGACTGGTCACATATTTAAATTTGGGTTTGCCAGCTGCTTTCTAATTATTAGGCTGAGTTTATGCATTTTAAGTAAAATTCCTCCAGGTAATGTTTTCTCTGCCCAGTTAATCAAAATAGAGAGTTTATGCCAATATATCTCATTAGGGGCGGTAAACCTTTGATTATTTGTGTTAGCTAATATTTCCTGGGTTTCTCCACTGCACATCATCTCAGATACAAAGTGATATCTAGTGATAACGGAAATAAGCAGATGTGTCATCTCTTTATATGCAGAGCCTATGAGCTGTAGTCAAGACTTGAACTCAGGTATCTCAAGCCCAAATGCAGTCTTTCTCCTACACCCACTGCTGCACCTGGATGTCTATCCATATTTACCTCATTCCAAAGCTTCTCTTCCCAGAGGAAATGCCGTAGCCAATCACCATTATAATCCCAGCGTTCTCCAAAGAAAGTGAAGTACCAAGTAAAATCACCTGTGGCAGAAGAACGGCTCCTACCAGGGAGGTTCCTGGGTGCCTCACGGTGACACAGGAAGGCTTCCGGTGCCTGCAGCTCATTAGCTTCAAATGCAAAGAGCAAATCAGCAAAGAGTGAGAGAGCCAAGGAGCCCTTAAGTGATAAAATTCTTAAACAGGCCTTGAGGACTAAGAAAAAGGGCTATGAAAAACACAAGGAAAATGCTTGTCTGCTCTGAGCAGTAAAGCACAGGCAAGTTTCGGATCAGTTGCCTCATCTTAGCTCTCGCACGCCCAAGGCAGAATGAGATCACACACAGCACTCCGCCCTACAAGTGTAGCAGGCAAGACAGGAAGAGATAAAGACCTGAGAGGGGACTGAAATCCAAAAGTCAGGGTGTCATTCATTCATTCACTTTGAGAGTGCTGGCTCACTTCCTTTTAGCATCAGCAGCAGTGCTACCTGCACCCAAAGGTTCAGGACTGCAGGAGCCGGGGTGCACTTCCCCAGTCCCATCCCCGCCAGACTCCATCCTGAGGCCACAGAACCAGTACACAGTGGCCACGCTGAGCACAGAAAGCCTGATGGAAGACCCTCACTCCCTCATGGATTCTCTTCTGTTTGCCCTTTTCGTCAGTACCTGTAGCAGGGTGTGGATTTTCACATGTAATAAAAGAGCAAACCAGACTACAGATGATGTCAGCTTTACTCACTGATAAACAAATCACATTGATATGATTCAACTGGTATTTATTGAGCACTCACTCCAAGTGAAGCACATGGGGGACCAAACTGCTGACAGAAGACACTCTGAGCATCCAAAAGCCCACAAGAAGCTCTAACTACATGCACAACAGTCCTAGGGACAGTGCTCTTTGAGGTCATGTACCATTTTTGATTTTTTTCTGACATGGTCTCACTGTGTAGTTTAGGCTGGCCTTGAACTCACTATGTAGCCAAAATCAGCTTCAAACTCACTGAAATCCTCCACCTTCAACCTTCCAAGTACTGAGATTACAGGTGTGTACCACCACATCCGGATATACTACTGAGGTTTTAGTACTTAAAATTTTTGTGGTCTTATGCTGTTTCTTCTTTTCCGTGGCAATATTTAATGACGCACACTCATGTTAATCCATACGTGCCCTGTACTGATAAATTCAGCTCAGGACAAGGCCCAAGAGGAATGAAGAAGGCATCTTGCAACTAGCCAAAAGATCAGGACCAGCCAGACATGGTGGCATAAGCCTGTAATCCCAGCACTCTGGGAGGATGAGGTAGGAGGATCACAAGTTTAAGCCAGCCTGGGCATCTTTGTGACTTAGTGAGACTCTACCTCAAAATCTAAAGGAAAGCAAAAATGGGAATGTAGCCAATCCCCAATACCATATTTTTTTTTTTTTTTCTGGTTGGGTACTTTTTTTTTTTTTTTTCTGGTTGGGTACTTATTTTTTTTTTAATTTTTGTTTTATTGAAGTACAGATATCAATGAGACAGTTTTAAGATACCTTGACAAGATGGATTTGATAAATTAATACATTGCAAACTGTTTTCATAATGTTTTGGTATCATAGAAGGTGCATACATGATATTATACTTATAGACATTATTATAGCACATGACTCTTATCCATTTTAAAAAATCAGAACTGAATTTAAAGGCTAATTCTAAAATACAAGCCTGATCTACAAAAAAAAAAAAGGAAGGAAGAAGCATGACTTCCAGTTGAGATCATCAGGAGAATCTCAAGGAGGAAATGACTGCAGAAGGAGGCCTGCATGGATGGAAGAGGGCTAAGGAGGGGGCAGGTGGTGCCCCAGCAGCTCCCAGAAGGTCACAAGGGGCAAAGAAGAGGGTAAGCACCCCTGAGGAGCCAACGCTGTCACACCTGTGGAGAGGGACATCCAGGGTAGTAGCTATTTATCACACATGTGCCATGGAGTCATCTTGCAATGCCTAAGACCCATCCTGTGCTCCACTCTCAGAGTTCTGAGCCAGAGGTCAAGAAAGAGGTCTGAAGAGTCCGCATGTATAGATGGCTCCTGTGTGCTATTTTGAGAATCAGTAGTAAAGAGACAGGATGAGAGGCTTAGCAGGAGAGGAAGCTAAGCTTGGCCACAGAAAAAGGACTTCACGGGGGAGGGCCAGCATAAACAAGTGCCAGGCAATTGCCATGACCACAGTTATATTTCAAGAGTGTGAGTCTCAAAGTGTAGTTCCTAAACTCAAAGTAGCAGTATCATCCAGAAATGCATTAGAAACACAAAGTCTCAAATCCAGTGAATCAAAAAATTCTGGGGTGAGATCCAGCAATCTGTGCTGCAAGAAGCCCTCAAGTCATTTTTTTTCTTGCAGTTCTCAACCCCAGAGCCTCCAGGAATACTAGGTGAGCACTATACTACTGAGTTACATCCCAAGCGCACCCTCTGGTAAGTCTGACCCCTGCTTGGGTGAGAGACAAACATCACTCTGAGTCCATCCTGGTAATGGTGTGTGGTGATCAATGCAGCAAAACTCGCACCAGTGCCATCCCCGACCAAATTCACATCAGTGTCAACATGGTAGCTGCCCAGCCCCCCCTTCTCTAGCATAGGAGGGACTGGCCCACAGAGCAGTGTGTTTCCGAATGACCTACTCACCGCTTTATAAATCACTAGCATTTTGTGCTTGACCGAAGTTCTGGGAATGTACTAAAAGGAAAGTATGAAGTCAGTACTTCTCAAAACTGCAATGTGCATACTTATCACATGCAGATCTTGCTAACAGGCAGACCTGAAGTTCTAAGTCTGAGTCGGGCTCCAAGACTTTGCATTTCTCATACGATGGTGCCATGCTGCTGATCTCTAAAAGTCTAAAAGCCCTGGCTGTGGGACACCATCTCTCCAAAGGCTAAGTGTTCCCCTCAGTTCTGGTCCCCCTACTCCACAGACAGCTTCATCAGTCTGTCTGCCAACAATCTCTGTCCTCACCCCTACTTCTCTTCGATAACCACCAAGTCACTACTTCTACCAGCGCAGCCTCCCTCTCCATCCAAGTGAGGAGAAGGGTCGCAGCAGGGCTTGCTCTGCCCATGATGTCAGCATAGGGAATTAATGCACTTCCCCAAGCGCTCTCCTTGTACCCCCAGAGGGACTTCAGCAGCCAGGAGGATCCAGCTCATTTGTTTGTCGAGCTAACTATCCATTATTTAAAACAGAAACTATTAGCTTTCGCTTCATCAGAGGCAGCAAATCAATAAGCATTCCTCAAAGGTAGCAGGATCCCTGTCACCCTCCCATGAGCTCCATCAGACAAGAACAGTCAGAGGTCCCAGCTGGTGCCATTGCATTAACTGAGTAAAAAAAATGGGATCCTTGGAGACCACACATCTCTAACAAGTAGAGAACACAGTTTCAACCTGCTATGCAATATATTTGTCTCCCATTCCACAAGTTCATTAAATATTCTGTGGTTATGAAATGTTTATGCTAACAAATCTGCAGAGTTGCAGCCTGAAACTTAGCTGTAAATATTTACGAACCACAGCCATCAAGATTCGGTCTTCTCCTTGACTTTGGGGTCCATTCTCTGGCTTTTCCTACAGAGCAGTTCAAGCCCTCCTCTCTTCATCCCTCCCTAAAAAGGTAGTTATGCCATAAAACCGTTTGATGAAAATCTACATGACGTCCCTAGAACAACTCAACTGAAATTAGTAAGAGGTTTCTGAGACACAAAATCGGATGCTTAACATTGGAGCTTGGTGGGCAGGGAGTAGTTCTGAGAACATTCTTTCTGCGCATGAGATCGTAAAATGATGATGCAATCACTCGGGAATATTTACCACAAATAGTGTCAGATGATGCACTGTAAAATTCATGCAGTTAAAAGCTCAAGTGTACAATATAAAGAGATTGCTCTGATGTCTTGGACTTACTGCCCCAGCACCACTGTTTATTACAGAGAAGTCTAATATACCAGGTTCTCTTTGAAGATTTCTAGTTGGGGAAAAAAAAATATCGTTCATCACATTATATTTAATGTGTAGATTCAACAACAACAGAGACAGCACCCTTCTGACAGCTCTTTAATGAAGGGCAGGGCAAGAGCCTAAAGAACAATAAATCTGACCATAAGGAAAAGATAAGAGAAAATAGACAGAAAATAGAAACACTATGTCTTCCAAATGAGAGAACCACCAACGTATCTGTTGTGTAAGCAGAAGCCATCAGGGATAGAGAAAGCTGATAAAAAATTTCAAGGTATGGATACAATTAGCTAGCTACCCATCAAGCCCATCACTCAGCTCTCATAGAGTCTGCCACTCAGTGTCAGTGAGTTTTGAAGATGCCTGTTTCTCTTTCTTTCTTTTTTTTTTTTTTTTTTTTTTTTTTTTTTTTTTTTTTTTTTTTTTTTTTTTTTTTTTTTTT
>PVKA01007364.1:0-78217 GCA_004027165.1 Ctenomys sociabilis
GCTTTCTCCCTCTGTCTCTCTCCATCTTTCACCATGTAGATGGCAAAGGCCGCCAGGACCCCCGCCCCCACCCAGTGCTCCCGCCACCGATGGCCTGCAGGGGTCCTTGGGTCTCCCGTGCCCGCCCTAAACGCATGCGCAGATGCAGCCCCGCCTCCCTGTCTTGGGTCCCACGCCTGGCCTGGCGCCTTGAGGCTGCCCAAGCCCAAGCTCCGATGCCTTTCAGGTGCACCTGAAGATCGTGCTCAAGAAGCTGTAATCACAGTGTCTTCTTCCCCAGCTCTGTGACAGGCAGGTGACACTAGGGAAGTGGCTGTACACCCCACCACCACAGTTTCCTCATCCCTGGGCAGCTTGGGATTAGGAGGTGGCAGGGATCTCTCTGAGATTCAGAAGGGCCTGGCACTCAGTAGGTGCTCAGGTGCTCAGTAAATGTCCATTTCGTGAACAAGTGCTTCTGTTGGTTGGTTCAGAAGGGCCTTTGATCTTTAGCTTGTTTTACCCCATATAAAATGGGGGGCATAGTCATACTTTTCTCAGATATGCTCCCTTAGTGCAGTAACTGGTGTCCAGTGGGTGCCAAAAAGTGCCTCTTGTGGCCGGTGGTATTGATAGACTAATAGTTGCCTTAAACATATTCTGGGTGTTTTCCAACTTTATCCAGTCGCTACTGAGTGGGAATGAACTGGACTTTGGGCTGGCTGTTAGTAGCCAAAAGATGCCGGCTCTAACTGGGGCAGAGGCACACTTCTGTCACCCCTGCACTTGGGAGGCTGAGGCAGGAGGATCTCAGGTTTGAACCCAACCTGAGCAGCTTAGTGATTTAGCAAGAACTTCTCTGAAAATGAAAACAGGCCTGGGGATGGAGCACAGTTCAAAGGCCCTGGGTTCAAAACCAAGTGAGAGCCAGGTGTGATGGCACTCTCACGTCTTCTCAACACCTGGGAAGCTGAGGCAGGAGGATCGTTGTGAGTTCAAGACCAGCCCGGGCTACCAAGTGAGCTCAAGGCCAGCCTGAACTGCACAGTGAGACCTTATCTCAAAAAGACAAAAACAAAAGGAGGGTCTTCCTGCCTCACCATGTCTGGCCAGACCCAGGGGGCCTTGGCAATTGTAACTTGGGGTGCAGGAGTGAAGGATAGCTGGGTTGTCTCTTTCATGGTCCAAATACTAGAGACACAGCAGTGAGTAAAGTATAAAATCCATACTGCACGAGGCTGAGTCTGCACAGAGAGTACCCGAGTGAGAGGAAGGGATCGTGGGGGGATGAGGAATGTGGGGGCCTTGGTCGCTTCCTTTAACTGCAGGTGCAGTCATGGGGCCCATTTAGCATTCTGCAAAACTGGGAGAGTCTCTGTCCCTATCTTTCCTCCCCACAGCTCCTGCAATGTGGGGCTCTGTGTGGCCCCAGGGCCTTTGCGCAGGTTTTGTCCCCAGGGGGAAAGAAACCTCCCCTGGATTATCAGCTTCCAGGGCTTATCCAGGTGCCCCCTTCAGTCCCAGCTGAGAGAGGAGCCTCCGGAGCTTGGCCTCGGCACAGCCCCCACTTGGGCCAGCATCAGAATGACCAACTGAATCCCTTTCTCACAGGGTGAGATGAGTGTTATTTCAAGCCCGGACCTTGGGGGAAGAAATTATTTGTTTGCCACTGTGATGCTAGATGAGCTTAGGTGTGAAGATAGCACTGCTGCTCACTCCCCAGCTGTGTGAACTTGGGCAAGTCTCTTCCAACATGGAGAAGGGGGCATGGGAAAGAGGACTTTGAAGGATGCATAGGAGTTTCACATAAACAGAGGTGGATTAGGTGCTAACTGGGGGCTGTTGGAATGCTTACTTTTGGGACTGGAAAGGGTAGTTTTGGATTCTGGTTTGCTAACTTGGGCCATGGAAAGGCCCATTCTCTCTGTCAGGAGAATGATAGAGAAGGACTCAGAGGTCCCTGTTCTGTGTATTCCATGCTTAGTTTAGAGCAAATCCTGGGGAGAACAGGAAGAGGGAGTTAGGGAAAGGGCATTGAGGGATGTGTAGGAGTTTGGGGGAGTCCTCAGCAGCATGTCTTTGTTCACTTCAGCCTGGGAAAGAGGCCCTGGCTGTTGCAGGTCTTGTAGGATAAAGAAAAGGACAGGCTCTATGTCTCACCTGGTCTGACCTCCTAGGGGAGGACAAAGGAGGACCAGGCAGTAGGTCCATGACCCAGTTACAGGCTGTTTGTCTTCCTGCCTCCATGACCGACCTGCCAGGGTCACCAGTGACGTGCGTTCCCACCCCTGCCCGCCTCTCTGGCACCTTCTCCGGGAGAGAGAGGGACTTGGAGAAGGGGAGACATGGAGGGGGCGGAGCCTGCTGGAGGGCGGGGCTCGGAGAAAGGCAGGCCCAGGGACAGGAAGGGGGCTTTGCCCCGCCCCCACCCCACATCTCAGCTGCCCCTTTCAGCCCCACTGATGTCTCCAGCTAACCCCATTTGGGCGGCAGTCATAGCCCATGTCACTGTGGTCCTGGCCACCTGGCCCTCTGGGCAGTGACCCTGGCCACTATCGATCTTGCGCCTCGCCCTGCTGTCCCCTCCTCCTGCTGCTGCCCTGGCCAGGTGGTCTGGGCCGTGTTCCCATCTCTCAGGCAAGCAGCCTCGTGGCCTGGGACAAATCAGTCCCTGTGTCAACTGGCACCCAAGCCGGGAAGGGCGGCCAGGTGGGGACGGATGGGACAGGTTCTTCCTCCCTGGGCTCGGTCGGTCTCCAGGAGCAGGGCAGCAGGGGAGACCAGGGATCCAGTGCCCCTCAGCTGTCGGGGTGACTCACCCTCCTGCCCTGGCCTCAGCGGCAGGCTATTTTCAGACCCTCGGAAGAGGTGAAATCTGATGCCCCTCCTTCCCAGCTCCCAGGGCCGGCGGGTGGTTCTGGCAGGGGCACAGTGTACAGCCAGGCCTGGAAGTGGTGCTGAGCCGGCCGAGCTGGGGTCTGGGGGATGCCCGCGGTCCGGGGACAGGGCAGGCTGTTTGGGGACAGGGGTTGACGGCCCTACAGAGAGGGTCAGGATCCTGTTTTTTTGTTTTTGCAGCACTGGGGATTGAACCCATGGCCTTTGCACTGAGCTGTATCCCCAGCCTTTTTTATTTTGAGACAGGGTCTCATTAACCTGCTAAATTGCCAAAGCTCAGCTGGGGCTTGTGATCCTCCTGCCTCAGCCTCCTTTGGTGCTGGGGTGACAGTAGGGTGCTAGCTCTCAGCCTCACACTGGCCCTGAGACCTACAGGATCTTAACCCAGTCTTGGCCCCTTTCTAAGCCTCAGTTTCCCCATTATAGGTGGGGTTGCAGAACTTTAGGGGCTTTTCTAGCTTCCTGGAAGATCATAACCAAAATAATCAGAACAACAAGATGCCAAAAGTAGCAGCTGATAAGCATTGATTTGCAGCATACCTATAATCCCAGCACCAGGAGGCTGAGGCAGGAGGATTGCAAGTTCTAGCCCAGCCTGGACAGGTTAACCCTGTCTCAACAGAATGAAAAGTGTGGGGTGCAGCTCAATGATGAGCGCTTGCCTAGCACACCCAGGCCTGGGTTCCATGCCCAGCACCTTGCACACAAAATCATAATCCTGATTGTCATCATCATCAGGGATAATCCCCTGGACCTTGGCTAAGGGGACCCACATTGCGAAGGAGTATCTGTAGGGGTGAGAGGACATTTTCTTCCTCTTTCTCCTCAAATCCCTCTGCCTTGATGGTCTGCATACCCAGTGTCCTTTCTGGATACTGGGGATATCGAGGGGCTGGGCAGATAGCTCAGTGGTCTCAGTGCCCGTCTGGCAAGCACAAGGACCCGAGTTCAATCCCCAGTACTGCATGCTGTGCCGGCCCTGTGCTGGCCACTAAAATGGTGGTGTACACCTGTAATCCCAGCATTTGGAAGACTGAGATGGGAGGGTCACTAGTTCAAGTAGTGAGACCCTGTACCAAATAAATATCTTTTTTATTTATTTTTTATTTTTTGGTCTTTTTGAGACAGGGTCTCACTATGCAGTTCAGGCTGGCCTCAAGCTCACTTTGTAGCTCAGGCTGGTCTCGAACTCACAACAATCCTCCTGCCTCAGCCTCCCAAGTGCTGGGATTACAGGCATGCGCCACCACACCCGGCTAAATATCTTTTTTAAAATGGGGAGGTCATAAGGGGTCTCCAGCACCCCACACTGCTCCCTGTGGAGCCCGGTGGACTTCTTCCTCCTAGTTCTGGGGATTGAAACTCGCCCTTTGCACTGAGCTCCATTGCTAGCCCAGTTTTACATTGCATTTGACACAGGCTTGGGCTAAGTTACTAAACTGCCCATGCTGGAATGGAACTTGCAGTTCTTCTGCCTCAGCCTCCCAGAGTTCACTGCACACTGGTAGGCTGAGGCAGGAGGGTTTCAAGTCCAAGCCCATCCTGTGCAACTTAATGATTTTGTGTGACACTATCTCAAAAACAACAACAAAAAATAGAAAGGTTTGGGGCTGAAGCTCAGTGTGAAGGCCCTGGGTTCAATCCCCACTGCTTCAAAATAATAACAATAATAAAAGTAAGTTTTAAAAAAGGGCTAGAGATGCAGTCCCGTGCAAAGGCCCTGGGGTCGGAACCATGTGCAGATCTGCTCCACTCCAGCAGCCCCACGACATTGCTGTCTGTCCCCAGCTGTACAGTGGGTCTCAGGGCACCGGTCCCAGAACACTCCCGGAACCCTGGCCTCCCCCGGCACCTGGCGCAAGGGCAGTGCTGCACCCCTGGGGTCCGGGGGTGGAGTGGCCCACAGTGACCTTGGCCTGTCCCCCGCAGGATGAGTTCCACCCGTTCATCGAGGCGCTGCTGCCACATGTCCGCGCCTTCGCCTACACCTGGTTCAACCTGCAGGCGCGGAAGCGCAAGTACTTCAAGAAGCACGAGAAGCGGATGTCGAAGGACGAGGAGCGCGCGGTGAAGGACGAGCTGCTGGGCGAGAAGGCCGAGGTGAAGCAGAAGTGGGCGTCGCGGCTGCTGGCCAAGCTGCGCAAGGACATCCGGCCCGAGTTCCGCGAGGACTTCGTGCTGGCCATCACGGGCAAGAAGGCGCCGGGCTGCGTGCTGTCCAACCCCGACCAGAAGGGCAAGATGCGGCGCATCGACTGCCTGCGCCAGGCCGACAAGGTGTGGCGGCTGGACCTGGTCATGGTCATCCTGTTCAAGGGCATCCCGCTGGAGAGTACGGACGGCGAGCGGCTGGTGAAGGCCGCGCAGTGCGGCCACCCCGTGCTCTGCGTGCAGCCGCACCACATTGGCGTGGCCGTCAAGGAGCTCGACCTCTACCTGGCCTACTTCGTGCGTGAGCGAGGTGAGCGCTGGGCGCGGGAGGCCCGGCCGTCCTGGGCTGGGAGCTCTGCGGCCGGCAGTGGGGTGCAGGGCCTGGCAGGAGGGGTGCAACCTGGCACACGGGGTACAGGGCCTGGCAGGTGGGGTGCAGGCCTGGTGGGGCTCTGGGCGGGACCTGGCTCAGGACTGGGGGGCTGCAGGCCCCTCCAGGACAGGCGTGGTCTGCAGAGGTCTAGGTCAGAGGGGACCCCACTTGGGCCCGAGGGTCCCGGGCTCCTCTGCCAGTGGGGAAGGCAGGTGGGGCAGCCTGAAGGAGAGGCAGTGTTTCTTGGGGGTGGCAGGACCACGAGGAGGAGACAACTGGCCTCAGCAGGCTCAGCCATGTGGAGAGGACAGAGGACCTCAGCCCCTGGGGAAAGCGGGGCGCACCGTGGGGTCCACGTGCAGGGCCGGGGATCCACAGGTGGAAGCAGGCGCTGGCCAAGCCGAGCTCTGCAGGGCACCTGGGTGGCCTGCACACGGTGTTCTCTATTGTCCTGTTACGTCCTCTCAGGCCTCAGTTTCCCCTTTAGCCAAACGGTGGTTATCGGGGTCCCTGGCTTGGGGGGTTGAGCCAAGGTCACTTCGCCCCGCCCCTCCCCACCAGGCCCACCCAGGCTCCAGATGCCACCCGCCTCGACCTGCCTGGACAACCCCATAACTTTTCTGTGCCTCGGTTTCCCCCTCGGTGCAGTGGGCGTTTAATGGCCCTGCCTGCCTCCAGGGGACGCGGGGACGGGGCGCCCCGCTGCCGGCGTGCGGGAGGGGGCGGGCAGAGCCGCCGGTGGGCTCGACCTTGACTCCTTGTCCTCGACCTCCGCCCCTGCGCGGCTGCGCCCCTCCGGCGACAGCGGGCGGGAAGTGCTCGCCTCCGCCCCGCCCCCGCGCGCGCCGATTCCCCGCAGTCAGCACAATCCCGGCGCCCCTCCCCCGCGCGGCCGCCTGGGCCTGCGACACCTTCGCGCGCAGCCGCCGCCGCCTCCTCCCCCGGGCCGCGAAGGTCAAGGCCGACACCCTCCCCGCTTTCAGCCCGCCCCGCACCCCGGGGGAGCGCTGCCTGACCTCGAGTGCCGACGTCCTGGCTTTCCCTGCCCCCCGCGGGACCCGGGGCAACTCAGTGACCCACTCTGGGCCTTGTTTCCTTGTTTATAAAATGAGAAGTTGGGACACAGCTCGCAGCTGGGCGCAGTGGCGTAGGTCTGCAACCCCAGGGCCTCCAGGAGGCTGAGGCAGGGGGGTGGAAAGTGGGAGCCCCTTGAATAATATAATGATTTAGTGAGAGCCTCAGAATAAAAGGGCCAGAGTTGGGTTCCAGCCCCAATACAGGAGGAAGACAGGCCTGGCATGGTGGCCTGCACCTGTCTTCCAAGCGCTGGGGAGGCTGAGACAGGAGGATCCCTGTGAGTTGGAGACCACCCTGGGCTGCATAGCAAGTTCAAGCTCAGCCTGAACTACATAGTGAGATCCTCTCAAAAAAAAAAAAAAAAAAAAAAAGAAGAAGAAGAAGAAGAAGAAGAAGAAGAAGAAGAAGAAGAAGAAGAAGAAGAAGAAGAAGAAGAAGGACAGATTGAAGGAAGAAAGGGAAGAAGGGGTGGACTGGGATTGTAGCTCAGTGACACTTGCCTACCATACATGAAGTCAGGGTTCCTTCCCCAGCACTGAAAAACAAGACAAACAAAAACCCAGCCTCTGTGGAATGTTAGAGCTCTGTGCCAAGGGCTTAGAAAGAAGGCTTATGGTGTGGAGAGAACGTTTGTTGTACTCTTAGGATCATAGTTTTCTCTGGTCACCTCGCTTTTTTTTTTTTTTTCCTTTTTTTTTTTTTTTGGTGAAACTAGGGATTGAACTCAGACCCTTGCGCTTGCCAGGGAAGTGCTTATTCTACTGAGCCATCTACCTGGTTGGTCACCTCGCTTTTGCAGTTCTCTTTCCATGTGGAAAGCTCTTCTATATCAAAACTCCAAGTCCTAACTCACTTTGTGTCAAGTCTTTTTCTCAGCCCTCAGCAATTCTTTTCCATTTTCACAGGAGCCCAGTGAAGCAGGAGCTATGTTGTACCCATTTTACAGAGTAGGGAAACAAAGGCCGGAGGCAGGGGTCTGACCTGCCTAGGTCACTAGGGTTGGAGCTTGGTCATGATGGTGGTGGAAGATGACATCTGGACCTTGCAGCTCAGTGACCTTAGGCTCTAGAGGAGTCTGGGGTACCCACCCAAGGCTAAGCCCCAGGACCTCTCTTGGGACAGGGTTCTGCCTGTCTCAGCTCTGTTAGCTGTGAGCGTGACGGTACGGCTGGTGCCAGCTTCTGCCTCCCCTCCCCCACCAGGGGCTTCCCAGGGCTGCCGCAGGGGTGCAGTGGGGGCTCAGTCAGCTCTGTCATGGGCTGGACCATGGGTGGATGGGAGGGCATGGCCAAGTGGAGATATGGGCTTCATGTCCAGGGCCATCTGCCACATTCTGGCTAGACACAGTGGTGAGTAGTAGGGTCTCATGGTGTGGGTGGGAGAGAGGCCAGACCTGTCTGAGGCAGGAGGATCACATGGTGGAGCCCAGCCTGGGCCCTGAGCGAGCACCTAAAGGGGCTCTGTGGGGAGGCCCTGGGTTCAATCTCCAGGACTGGGGCAAAAAATAGACTTACTATCAGGCAAACAAGGAAGGGGACAGTGGTAGAGGACCTGGGGTCCATTCCAGATGGGGCAGGGCTCCCGAGAGGTGACTTTGGAGGTGCAAGATGGAGGACAGGAGGAAGCCATGGGAGGAAGCCGCGAGCTTGTGCCCAGCTGGCTGGGGGGCGCAGCCTGTGCAAAGGGCCTGGGGCTGCCTGAGCCCGGCTTGCAGAGCCTCAGGAAGTGCAGGGTGCTGGGCCCCACATGACAGGGTGAGCCTGGTGCTGCCCGCGCTGCCTGGCTTTGGGAAGCAGCCTGGGAAGCCAGACCCAGGGCCTGCACCCCAGCCGGCCTCCCTGCCCCCTCTGGCAGCCAGAGAAACCCAACTCAGAGCGCGGGCGGGCAGCGTGCCAGGGCAGTGGGGGAGGGGCTGCCAGGCCCGCCCACCCCGGCAGCTGCCAGCCCAGATGGTGCCCATGTGCTGCCGCTGCCGCCCGGGCCGGCCTCCCCCTCTTGTTCCCGCCTGGGCCGTGCCAGCTGCCCTCAGCTCAGCGCCCGCCAGTGCCATGGCCCAGCGGGCTCCCCAGGGTGGCAGGGGACTTGGACAGGGTCCCACCCTGCCTGGGTGGAACTGGGCCACAAGGACACTGGCATGGATCATGGCTACAGCGAACATGGTCTCCCCGCCCCATACATCTATCCTTTGTTTGTTTTTCATGCTGGAGATGGAACCTGGAGCCTGACCTGAGCTAGGCAGGCCCTCCCCACTGAGCTGCATCCCCGTCCGTGTTGTGTGTCCTGTTTCTATCTCTCTGCCATCCTAGAGGGAAGAAGTCTTACTGTCTGGGGTTTTATAAGGAATCAGTGGCCCAGAGATGGTCAGTTACTTACCTGAGGTCACACAGCTCTTAAAAAGCAGAACTGGGATAAAAACATCCAGGTCTTTTTTTTTTTTTTTTTGTATGGGATTCAAACTCAAGACCTTGCAATTAAGGGCTGGGGAGATGGCTCAGTGGAATAAGTGCTTCCCTGGCAAGTGCAAGGGCCTGAGTTCAATCCCCAGTTCAACAAGATTTTGCAATTGCCAGGCAGGTGTTATGCTGTTGAGCTACGTCAGGGGCCAGCCAGATAGCTCTGTGGATTAAAGCAGGTGGAGGGGACTAGAGAGATGGCTCAGTAGAATAAGCGCTTGCCTGGCAAGCTCAAGGGCCTAAGTTCAATCCCTGATTCCACAAAAAAAAATTTAGAAAAAAGAATAAGCACGCATAGGGACTGGGGTTCAATCCCTGGCCTGCTGGCCCCACCCATGGGGCGCACCAAGACAGCCAATGAGACTGGGTGTGGTGGCGGATACCTGTAATCCGCTCTTGGGAGGCTGTAAACAGGAGAATCACTGCGAGTCCAATCAACAGGCAGGCCTTGAGCTGTGTTCAGACAGACGGACAGAACGTGGGAACAGGGACCCTGGATCTGCCTCCTGCATGAGGCCTGAGGCTGTGCTATGCGACCATGGGGGAAGCCTCTCTGGTCTTGGAGTAAGAACAGTGTATGTCACATCATGGACTGGAGTCAGTGATCCCCAGAAAGCATACAGAAGGAGCTCAATAAAGGCTTATTTGCATCCTGGATCCATTTCTCAAGTTAACAACTAGAGCTCCTGTGACACAAGGTGGCCCTGCAGGGGTCCAGGTGACCTGGCAGGAGTGCCTTGGCCTTGCTGAGTGACCTCTGGCGAGTGATCCCCCCACTGCACTGGGCCTCAGTTTTCTTTCCTATAAAATAGGGTGAATGTGGCGGTGCACACCTGTGATCTTTGTAGCACTCAGGAGGCTGAGGCAGGAGGGTCACTGTGAGTTTGAAGTCAGCTGGGGCTACACTGTGAGACCAAGTTTCAAAAATTATTTTTAAAAATAGGGTGATTTTTTTTTTTTTTTTTTGGCACAGCCAGGGATTGAACTCAGGCCCTTGCACTTGCCAGGGAAGCGCTTATTCCACTGAGCCATCTCCCCAGCCCCCCTTTTAATGGGGTGATTCTGACCTCAGGGCTAAAGGGGCTGGACAGGGTGAGTTATTGATGCACTAGAACGGGGCCTGGTATACAGTAGGTGCTCAACTGTTGCCTCAGAGGCAGGAAGGCCCTCCTATGTGGAGGACAGAGCTCGAGGCCATGCTGCTCAGGGAGCCCAGCACCTCAGGGCTCCACTCAGAGGAGGCCCAGTGAGGTCAGAGCCACAGAGACAAAAGTGGGATGGGGGTGCTGGGCTGGGTGGGGACGGGGTCAGCGTGGGGGGTAGAAAGTCCCAGAGGAGGATAGTATAGCCCGGTGGACAGCTGACCTGCCATGCAGGGGTCCCAGATTCAATCCCCAGTGCCAGAAAAATAAAAGCCGAAGATAGGAAATTTTTCTTGTATTTCTGTATTTTAACACAGTTTTCGAAATGGATAAGTCCCTAAGAATGCCTGTAATAGTAAATAGCACTGTCATTGCTGGTGCTGGGCATAAACAATTAAAATCCTGTGTCCTCCAGGACACTGTGCGCATAAGAAGAACAGGAAGTAATGTGGTAGGGGCCATACCTGGCTGATGGCTGGGGCAGGAGAATCCCAAGTTCAAAGCCAGCCTGGGCAATTGAACAACTTAGAGAGATCCGGTCTCCAAGAAAACCAAAATAAAAACAAAAACAAAAAAACAAAGGCTGGGAAATTGCTCGGTGTGAATGCCCTGCTTGTGTCCCTTATACTACAAATCAACTGGTCAATCAAATTCAGTCATTTCTAAAAAAAGGACAGTGCTGTCCCCCTTAGCATGGCTTCTCCACCCCCAGACTCTTCACACTAAACTCCGTGCCAGCCCTTCTTCTTTTTTTTTTTTTTTTTTTTGTCTTTTTTTTGAGACAGGGTCTCACTATGCAGTTCAGGCTGGCCTTAAGCTCACTTTGTAGCTCAGGCTGGGCTCAAAACTCACAACAATCCTCCTGCCTCAGCCTCCCAAGTGCTGGGATTACAGGCCTGCACCACCACGCCTGTCCCTTTTTATTTTCTGAGACAGTCTTATTACATTTCCTGGGCTGGGCTGGTACTCACAATCCTCCTGCCTCAGCCTCCCAAGTGCTAGGGTAACAGGCACTGCTTGGTCCCATCTCTTCATCTGCCATAGAATTATATACCACAGTATTTTTGTACCAGTTTTCTGCCTGTGCCAGGCACTCAGAAGAGTCTTGGGAGCGGGCAATGGCTGTGTCCTGTGTGTCTCTGCCACCAAAGGGAACAGCTGTCTCCTGTCTCCTGCCCCCGGGGTGGACAGCTCGGGCCTGTGTCACGGCGCACACCTGTGGCTGTCACCCCAAGTGACAAGGCTGCAGTTGGCATGCTGGCCTCAGGCCCAGGAGCGCAGGGGTGCGAGGGTAGCTGGGGACGCAGCCATGTGTCCCCGGCCCACGTCAGCTGCCATGCCAGGGCCTCTGCCTCCCACGGGGAGGTGGATGTGAAGTCACAGATGGGTCGGAGTTGGTCAGGGTGGGCGGTGGAGGGGGCACTTGGGGACAGAAACTGTCTTGTATTGGGGAAAACTGAGGCCCAGGAAAGGTTGCCCAGGGTGGGCTCTCCCTTTGGATATCATAGGTTGGCTCAGCAGAGCCACCAGGGCAGATGTAGGAGGGACACCATGACAGAGGACAGGGAGGACTCTGGATCCCGGGGGCACGTGGTGGCATACACCTCTCATCCAGCGCTTGGGAGGCTGAGGCGGGAGGGTCCCTGCGAGTTAGAGGCCGGCTGAAGCACAGGGAATCCAGGCGATGGCCTCACCGCCCTGGGCCCAACATCCCCGGCTGCCCTCCCGTGGGTTTTGCAGGTGCTTCCTGGCTATTCTGCACCAGGTTCCTGGTCCCTGAAGGACCTGAGCGGGTCTGAGGTCTCCCGGGTGTCTGCCGCCTGAGCCCTAACTCCAAGTCAGCTTGAACAACTTAGAGAGATCCAGTCTCAAAAAAAAAAAAACCAAAAAAACAAAAACAAAAACTAAAGGCTGGGAAATTGCTCAGTGTGAATGCCCTGATTGTGTTTTAAGCTCTGAAGGAGCCTCCTGACTATTCTACACCAAGTTCCTGGGTCCTGAGCGGGCTCCCAGGAGTGCCCTGGCTGTGTCTCTGGGGAGTCTTGGACTGTTAGAGCGGATCTGAAAAGCCCAAGTTTGTGATCCGTCTTCCCTCAGCATATGAGGAACCTGTAAGTACAGGCTGGGCTGCAGCCTGGCCCAGGATTTTTAACTCTCACTTTTTTGTGTCCAAGGGCAGGCCCTCCAGTTTCTGGAGCTGGATTTTATCTTTTTTATTTGACCCAGTGTGTTTCTGTGTAGCCCAGGCTGTCCTGGAAGTCACAGAGATCCTCCTGCCTCAGCCTCCCAAGTGCTGGGATGATGGGTGTCAGGGGAGCACCTCTACATCGGCTTGGAGATGAGTCTGGATCACCCCGGCCATGGGGTGAGACTCGTTGGCTCATGGACCAGTGATGGCTTCTGTTCAATCCTGGACGCTTGTTAGGGCTCAGGCCCAGAGGCCCAGGAGACCTTGGGCTTCCTCCCAGCAGGCAGCCTTGGGGAAGGACTTCCCACTGTCACTCCCAGCCCTTGCAACACCAGGCCACCCTGTGATTTTTTTTTTTTTTTTCGTTTTTTTGTGGAACCGGGGATTGAACTCAGGCCCTTGCGCTTGCCAGGGAAGCACTTATTCCACTGAGCCATCTCCCTGGCCCCCCACCCTGTGATTGCTGGTGGCTACATCCAGCGGGAGGTGGGCTCTGTGTTTTTGTTTTGTTTTGTGACACAGGGTGTGGCTGTGTAGTTCAAGCTGACCTGGAGTTCATTGGGTAGCCCAGGCTGGCCTCAGACTTGCAGTGACCCTCCTGCCTCAGCCTCCCAGGTGCTGGGATGACAGCTACACCATCTACCTTTATTGTTTGTTTGCTGGCAAGGGAAGGGGGCGTGACTATGGCATCTGCAGGTGCGTTGGGAGCACCCCCCCAGCTCATTTAAGCTCTTGGGGATCTACCAAGGTTGCTGTTGTCTTTGACTGCACTTGACAGATGGGGAAACTGAGGCCCAGAGGGACACAGCTGGGTGCGTAGGGTTGCACAGCTGAGGGCAGCAGTGAGTCCCATGATGGTCTTCCCAGGGCAGGCTTGGAAGGAGGAATTCCAGCTCCCTCAGCTCTCCCCACAGAGGCTCCAGGGCCCCTAGAGGACATGGTGCTGCTGAGCCGCTGCAGGCCCAGCTGGATCAAGGAGTGGCAGCAGGGCTCAAAGGCCCAGCCTAGGCCAGTGGGGAGGTGGCAAGGCCGGCATCTGCCTTTCTCCGTCCCTAGTGTCCCGCGTCTCTGTCGCCTTCCCTGTCTGGCTCCCCTGTCTGGCCCGTCCTGCGGCCCAGCCGGTCCCCTCCCTGCCTCCTGCTGCCCGCCTGCCACCCGTGGGCTGCCCGGAGGTGGAGGCTGAGGCGTCCAGGGCAGCTGAATGGGGCCCTTGTTCCTGGCCACACCTTCCCCTTGGGGTCACCCTGGGACATCCCCAGGCTGCCTGCTATCTTAAAGGGCCAGCGCCCAAAAGAGGAAGGTGGGCGGGGCAAGAGCGGGAGTCTCAGCGCCACACAGCCTGGGCAGGGTGGGACCTGCCGAGGCTCGAGTTTGATGCGGGCTGTGCCTCATCTCACTGGGCCTCAATTTCCCCAGTTAGATCGCTGCCCCCCACGTGGGTCATTGGGCAAATTGACGTCTTCAGGACCAGAATTTGATGCACACCGGGCAATAATAATAGACCCGCACTGCGTGGGCAGGAGGGGCATTCCGATCGGTGGTCTGGGCCTCCCTCGCTCATGGACAGGTGTGCAAAGGTGAAACTCTTCTGTTGAGTTGAAAGGGCTTTAGATCAGGCATGGTAATGCACACATAGCATTGGGAGGCATGGGCAGGAGGATCTCCAGGAGTTCAAGACCAGCCTAGGCTACGCGAGATCCTGACTTATAAAAGGGGGGAGGCCTTAGAGCGGGTCCCTACATGGAGCCAGTTGCTACCCCACGGCTGCATTTATTGAGCACCAACTGCATACCGGGCTGCCGGGAGACCCTGAGGGAAGTCCCAGGCCACAGAGAGATCCCCTGAGGTTCCCTGGTGCAGTGCTTCTCTGGGACTCAGGCACCTGTGACCCAGAAAGGAGGTGGCACAGAGGGCCTGGAGCATAGCTGTTGCTCCTTGCGGCTGCTGCCCAGGGAGCCTAGCTGTTGCTCCTCGCCGGGCCTGGAACAGGTCGCTGCGGTGGACAAGCCCGCTCCGGCTCCTTATGTAAGTGGTTATGCAAGGCCCGAGCTTACATAAGGCCAGTGGCACCGGCACCCGCCCGCCCCAGACCGCATGGCTCTTAAAGGAGCCAGTGTCACCCCTCTTGGGTGGGTGCGAAGCCACAGAGGCCCTCAGTGCACCCTCAGGTCACCGCTGTTGTTGCGGCGGAAGGTGTTCATTTCTGAAACCCAGGCCTGGTGGCGCATGCCTGCCATCCCAACACTGGGAGGCTGAGGCAGGAGGATCTTGAATTCAGACTCATCCTGGGCAACTTAGTGACTTCATGAGGCCCTGTCTCAAAATTTATTTTTTATTTTATTTATTTATTTTTTGGGGGGGAGCTGGCTCAGGCTGCCTTAGGGCCAGGTCTGGGGATCCAGCCGCTTCCCTGTGCCTGGCTGGGTTTGCCCAAGCAGGCGCTTAAGCAACTGAGGTAACCCACAAGCCTGCCCAGCTTCTCAAAATTTAAAAAGAAGCAAAGAACCCTTACCTCCCCGAGTCTCAGTTTCCCTATCTGAGCGGCGGAGGCAGTACTTCCCCTCAGCCCACCTGCCTGCCTTGCTAGAGGTGTCGCCTGTGGGGGCCTCAGTCCCTCTCAACCTATAAAAATGGTTGTGAAGTTGCTGGGTCAGAAACAGGCTGTGCCCTAGAAAGTCGAGGCAGGCCCGGGCGGGCAGACTGCGTGCTCAGCCAGCAGAGCTGCCCTGGAGGCAGAGAGCACGCATTAAGCGCTGACTGTGTGCAATTCTTGCGTGAGCACAGTGATTGCCAGCGTCAGGGAAATGAAGGCCAAGGGAAGAGAGGGCCAGGAGCTGCCTGGCGTGGGGGGTCCAGAGGGGCCGGCGGGACAGAGTGCAGGAGGAGGAGCCGGAGTGTGAGGGATCCACGAGAGCAGCCTGCAGCGGAAGTGCAAAGGCCCTGGGGCAGCACCTCCCCTGCCTGGCTCCTGAGCAGCTGGAGCAGCTGGAAGAGGGGCGGAGCGATGCTGGGGGTATGGGAGGGCAGGGCTACTGGAAGACCTGGGCTGTGGGAAGGAGGCGAGGAGGGCCCGAGGGCAGGGAGGACAGCTCAGTGCTCGAGGCGCCCCCTGGTGGCTTCAGTGGGGAGGGCAGGTGGCGGGGATGAGGGTGGGAGCTGCCCCCCCCCGAAGGGGGGGCGCCATCTGGCTAGAGGGAGTGTGTGTGGATGGCTAGGGAGGTTCTTAGCTTCCAGCTGGCTTGCGGGGTGAGCCTGGCCCAGCCTTCCCCTGCACCTGAGCCTCCGTTTACCCCCTTAACATAGACAGGGTCACCTCTGCCTCTGCAGCAGGCTGGGAGTGCATCAACATACAGTAGGCACCACTGGCTGGATAACAGCCCAAGTACGAATCTGGATGGAGGACGGTCCGGGCCTGGCCCTGGGGCCATGCTGAGCCTGTAAGCCAGCCTCCCTGGCAGCATCTGCCCGCCCCACCCCGTGAATGTGCACCGCACACTATTCTGTCTACTGTGACTCCCTTCTGTCCCTGACAAACTCTTCTGCATACACCAGGGTCCCAGATCCAGGGACCCCTCCTCAGCCTCCTCCCAAGACGCATTTCTCTTATACCAGGACTTTGGTCCATTGGGAAGCTTCTCAAGAGACACCTGGCTCTTGGAACTCACAAGGGACAAAGGCACTGGGACGGGCTCTCCTTGGGTGGCGTCCCATACTCCTAAAGTCTGGGCTCCTTGTGCTCTCTGGGTCAGAACTGATACTCCGTGAGGTGGCTCCTCCACTGATTTTATTGTTGTTTTCTACAGAAGGTTTAGTTTTTGTTTTCGGTGCTGAGGATCGAACCCAGGCTTGCAGATTGCCAGGCAGGCGTTCTACCACTGAGCCAAATTCCCGGCCCTTGCTGTTCTCTGAGACAAACCCTGCTGTGCGGTCCAGGCTGGCCTGAACTCACAACTTTCCTGCCTCAGCCTCCTGAGTGGTGGACGGCAGGTGTGCGGCTGCCCCCCTGTTAGTGTCTGGGTTTTGCTGCAGATGAAGGCAGAGCAGGGCGGGCGGGCTGGGCCGATCTCCAGAGGGGCAGCAGTGGTCGGCAGCCGCACAGCACCGAGCCGTCAACTTCCTGAGCCCACTAAGACCTGTTGGGATGGAGGGCGTTGAGGACACGGCCCAGGAGGGGCGGCGGCCCCGCCTCCGTCCCCTCACAGCACGCACAGTGGAGGGAGGGAGGGAGGGAAGGTGGGGGTGGCAAGGCGGTGGGGAAGCCAAGAATTTGCTCCAGATGTAAACACTGGGTTATTTTAAGGCCGCCCGTCACAGTTCCCGGCCTGTCCCTGTCCCAGCACACACTTGACACTGGCAGGACGGCGGTGGCCGCCGTGGTAGCCAGGCCGGTGCGTATTTTTAGCTGTGCGGCTCATGGCCCCAGGGGCTCGGGGCTGTGCCGGCTGGGTGGCCGGTGGCAGCTGCCTGGCCGCGGCACGGCGCCATTCCGGCCTCCTCAGGGGTCTCGCCGAGCCCAGAAAATGGCCGCTGGGCCCAGAAGCATCTGGAAGCCGAAGGCCAGAAAATGGCCGCCGGGCGTGATGTCAGCGGCCCCGTGGCGGCGGCCACGGCCCCCGCGGCCACGCCGGCCTCCGCCCGGTGCCCCTGCCAAGCGTCCCCGACGCCGAGCTAGGCCAGCGGGCCACGGCCCGGGCGGCCCTGGGCCTTCGGGGACGAGGGGCGCAGGCAGCGGGGCGGGTGGCGGCTGGGACCCCGGCCCACGGAGCCCCGGGCCCGGAGCCAGGGGAGGAAGGAGCCGCTCGGGACGCCATTCCCTGGCCGGGTTCCGGGCTTGGCCGTGGCCCAGCGCCCGCGAGGGAGCCGCCAAGTGTGGGCCCGACTCGGGGCAGGGCCGCGGCCCGCGCAGATGCCTGGGCCCTGGGGGCCGGGTGCAGGACCTCGGACCTCGCCGCTCCTTTTTTTTTTTAAGTTCAGTCTTAGTTTTGCTTTGTTTTGTTTTTCTGAGACAGAGTCTCATGGCAGTGCTGGCTGGCCTTGAGCACACAGTGCAGCCCAGGCTGGCCTCAAACTGCCTGCCTCAGCCCTCACCCTGCTGCGGGGGCCACTGTGCAACACCCAGCTGCTTTTTCCTTCTGACTTGTCCTGAGCCCTGGAGAGAGGTCCTCTGGTGGCCCGGGCTTTCAGGGCTCCTGTAGTCAGCCACAGAAGCTCAGAGAGGCCAAGCACTTGTTGGTGAGGTTACACAGGCTCGAGAGGTATCACTTGGTTGTCCACCTCTGGGGACCTTAAGGGGGCACTATCTCTCCAGGGTCCCTAGAAAGTGGGTCCTCTAGGGCCCCTGTACGCCCAAGGAAAGTGGCTGTCAGTGTGGGGTGTCAGACTCCAGGGGGCCTCAGGGTCTCCTTGCAAGGGCAGGGAGGAGACCTGTGGGTGGGAGGCAGGCTTGTGTCCCTGCCTGGAGCAGGGCCTGGTGTGCAGCAGGGATCCGGGTTCCGCTTTGCACTCAGACCAGCACACCTAGCAAGGGAGGGGCTGGCGGCTGAGGGAGCACGCTGCGACCACACAGGGCACCCAGGTGGGGCAAGGGGGCATGAGCAAGCGGAACCCCACATGGCTAAGCTCCCAGCCCTCATCTCGCAGGGCCAGGGCTGCACAGACATAAACCACGGGTGAACCAAGAAGGGATGAGGTGGGCCAGCGGCAGGGAGGCCACGCAAAGACCCTGGGCCAGCAGGACGCCTGGACGGTGCAGGGCTTGCCTCTGAGGGAGGGCCCAGCTCACGGGGGAAGGACTTGGCTTCTGCTCTGTCTCAGGTCACCCGGTCTGGCCGAGGGCCTGTGGATGGGGCTTGCACTGCGGGCGGCGCCTGCCATGGGCATTCCAGGGCCCGGCTGTGCCTCTGGCTTTGGCAGCGACAGTGGCGACTGAGGGAGGCAGACGTGGCTGTGGCACAGCCAGCTGTGCGGGGGCCAGGCTGGAGCTAGAGGCCCGGCTGGGCTGGGACCTCCATGAGGCAAGTGAGGCCTGTGGGGCTGTCCCCAGGCCACTAGGTCAGGCTGGGCTGGTGGCCGCAGGGCCGCACGGTGGCCAGACGCACGGGTAGCTCACACTGCTCACTTTAACCGTTTCTTCCCTTTTTCAGGGTGGGGAGGGTGAGATAGGATCTCACTGTGTAGCCCAGGCTGACCTTGAAATCATGGTGATCCTCCTGCCTCAGCCTCCCCCAAGTGCTGGAACTATAGCTGTGCACCATCATGCCGGTTTATTTTAACCACGTTTTACATGCCCGGCTCTGAGGCATTGACCACAGTCCCATGGCCGCGCAGCTCTTGCCGCCACCCTCCTCCAGCCCTTTCTTACCTTCCTAGACTGAGCCCATCCCAGGTAACTCTGACTCCCATTCCTTTCCAGCCCCCACACCCGAGTCCACTGCCTATCTCTGCTTGTCCTGGGCACTTCTGTCCACGAAGCCCACGCTGTGCATCCTCTGTGTCTGGTGTCTCTCACTGAGCACGGCGTCCTCAAGGTCTGGCTACTGTGCAGCAAGTGCACAGCTGGGCTGCTTTTCCTGGCTGACTAGTATTCCGGCACGTGGGCGGTGGTGTTGCCCACCCTCCTGCACACTGGGCTGTCCCCCCTTTGGCCTGCAGTGAGCCCCAGTACTGCGAGCATGGTGTGAAGGCACACCATTTTCAAATCAGTTGGGCGGACCTGTTGGGATGGAGGAGTGTACTGTGATGGTTTTGCACCTGCCGTTTCAAGGACCCTCTCAGCTGTTTCCTGTGGCGGCCTTCTCACTTTGAAACCAGTCCCACCTGGCACTTGGGGCTTCCAGTTTCTCCACATGTGTAGCTGGAGACTTACAGAACATGCCAGATGCACTGCCACACACCCACCCTCCCGGCACTCGGGAGACCAAGGCAGGAGGATGGAACAGTGTAGCCCAGCCTGGGAAACTTAGCAACTTAGCAAGACTGTCACAAAATAAAAAATGAAAAGGACTGAGGATGCAAAGGCCCTGGATTCTTTCTCTAGAACTGGGGAAAAAATAAAATATGCACTGGGTCAGTCACACCTGGCAGTGCTGTAGAATAAGCCTGAGCTTCTCCTTGTGGCCTGAGTGGCCCGGAGTGAACTCCATCATCTTACCTCCTTGCCTTGGCCCTGGTGCCCACGTTTGCTGTGTGGTCTCTCCGCGGCCCTCCCGTGCCCCACCTGCCTCTGCCCCAGGACCTTTGCACTTGCTGTGTTTGGGGTGCAGCCAGCTCCCAGCAGGAGGCAGAGCTCTCAGCCTGTGGATCCTCCCAGGCCCCTGCTGTCTTCTGCCATTTCCCCGCCATCCACCAGTGGACTCGGGACCCCATGGCGACCTCCAGCCACAACTGAGGCCGTGACAGGCAGAGCCACGGCCTCCGGGACAGAGGAAGGGCTGGGCTGCAGCCACTGCCACGGCGCTTTTGTCCTGAGCTGTGACAGACCAAATTTGGGCTCGCAGCCACAGACAGGAAGGAACAGTCTGTACGCTGCAGAGCAGCGTAGCCCGGCTTATGTTGCTGGCGCTGCCCGTGATTGCATGTTTGTTTGAGCAGAGCTGCAGGGGGCGTGGCCGTCTGAGCTCACAGAGACCCCACCCAGACTTGGGATGTGATGCCAAGGGCCAGGATCTCATGTATACTAGTGTGAGTGTGACTGCCTGTCTCTTTTTTTTTCCTTTTGGTAGTGGGGATTGAACTCAGGACCTTGTGCCTGCCAGGCAGGCGATTATGTTGCTGACCTGCCTCCCCGACCCGAGTGTGATTGTCCTTACTGAGTGCCTGGCACTTAGCCACCGCTGTGTTCACTCCAAGGGGGAGATGTCTGGTGACGGAGGGCCTAGAGATCTCTAGGGTGAAACCTCGAGATGGCCAGTGTTTCTCCTGCAGCTGCACAGCACCTGAGGGGAGCTGCCACCTCACTCTACGGATCTGCAGCGAACTTGTTTAAAACTCCCTTTTTAGTTGGGCGTGGTGGCGCATGCCTGTAATCCCAGCACTCGGGAGGCTGAGGCAGGAGGATTGCTGAGTTCGAGACCAACCTGAGCTACAAAGTGAGCTTAAGGCCAGCCTGAACTGCACAGTGAGACCCTGTCTTTGTCAAAAAGACAAAAAAAGCTCCCTTTTTCAGGGGACTTCAGACAAAGACACACTGGTCCTCCAAAACAGAGAGATTTGCAGAAGGCCTTACAGCAATTGTTCGAGGGTGCACATTTATGGCGTGTGCCTACTGTATGTAGGGAGCAGAAGGGGTGGGATGGGTGGCACGCGGCCCTCGGCCTCTGCCCTGTGGAACTTGGCTGCCTCGGGAAGATCATACTTCTATTTATACTCTGCGACCATATCTGTGGTTTGTGCATTTAAGACATATTTTGCCACCTTCCCCTGCCCCACAGCCAGGGACGCGGGGACAGGACCAGGCCTGGTTCTCATTCTCAGCTCTGTGTGCTCTGTGGGTGTCCCAGGCCCTGCAGGGTGCTGAGCAGTGTCCTGGTCCCACCTGCTTCAGGCCAGGGGTACCCCCAGTGTGACAGCCACAGATGTCCCCAGACATGGCCCAGAATCCTCCCGGGGCGGGATCACCCAGGAGAGGAATCCTGAGCGAGGCAGAGCTGCTTCAGGGGGCCTCAGCCGACTCCCCCACCCCAGGGAGCACCTCAGGGTGCTGGACGTTAGCCAGAGTGTATTCGATCCTTCCTGCTCCACGCTGGATGGATGCAGAGCGCTCTGTGCTCTGCAGAGCACATGGGAGTACGTGGATGTCAGGATGCTTTCTTTTCTAACGATTTTGGTACAGAGAACGACTACTCACTGAGTTGCCTAGGCCTGGCGTGGCTCAATTTGTGATGCTGCTGCCTCAGCCTCCCGAGAACTGGGCTGACAGGCTGGTCCAGGCCTTTCCCTCTTCTGTGCGGCCTGCGGGCAGAAGCCGTGGTTCTGTTTACTCCCCAGCCTGTGTCGAGGCGCAAGGTGCAGGCGCGAGCCCTGGGCCCAGGGCGTGGCTCAGTGGTGTCCAGGGAATGTCGCCTCCCCTAGGAAGCGCTGGCAGCGCCAGCTGGGCAAGCCGGCCTTCGGAGGAGGGTCCTGTGCCGAGCCCTGGCGGCCAGTTGCCCAGGCTGGGCCCTTCCCAACACAGTGGCCCGGCCACAGCATCCAAGTGGCCTGGCTGGCTCCGAGGGCCGCGCTGCCCAGGCGGAGAGCCGCCAGGTCTCCTCGAGTCAGTCCTGCTGAGCTTCGGCCGGTGGTAAAGCCCAGCTGAGTGAAGCTGCTACAGCGCTGCTTACCTGGACCGGGGGCTGAGGCCATGCCTGCGTGTGCGCGTGCGCGTGCAGGAGGGCACGCTGTGCTGGGACAGAACCCGGGGCCTTTGCCTGAGCTCTATTCCCACCCCTGTTCTTAAATTTTGAAACAGGGCCTCAATAAGTTACCCCATTGCCTGGGCCATGGTGAAACTTGAGATCCTCCTGCCTCAGCCTCCTGGAGTGCTGAGAGGTAGGCATGCACCTAGGCCTAGCTTTGCCCACCACAGGCCCATTGAGTAGCTCCCACCCTGAAGATGAAGAGTAGTGAGCCCTGGGTGAGGTGCCCCTCACTGTCACTGGGTTGAAGGTTGTCTGTTTTTTTTGTTTTTTTTTTTTGCAGAACTGGGGATTGAACTCAGGCCCTTGCGCTTGCCAGGGAAGTGCTTATTTCACTGAGCCATGTCCCAGCCCCCACACAGTTGTCTTGAATATAATAATAATGATAATAATAATAATAGGCTAGGCTTGGGGACTCATGCCTGTCATATTAGCACTCTGGGAAGCTGGGGCAGAATCTCAAGTTTGAACCCAGACTGGGCAGTTCAGTAAAACTCTGGCTCAAAATTAAAAAAAAAAAAAAAAAAAAGGGCTGGGGGTACAGCTCAGTACAAGGGCCCTGGGTCCCACCCCAGGATTGCAAAACAAATAAAGGAATACGCAAAACGCTATTCCTGCTCATGTAGGGGACACTGCTGCCTATGGGGACCTCCATGTCACCCAAGGGCCCCTGATGTGCGCTGTCCTTACCATCTCCATGCACACAGCCCACAGTGCCCTGCAAGGTGCCATCCGCAGCCCCAGCTCTGCAGAGGGGCCGGTGCCGCACTCCGGCTGCAGGGGCCAAAAATGCTGAGCTCAGCGACTCTCTCTCTCTCTCTCTCTCTCTCATCTGCCAAGTAGCCTGATTATTTTTAGATAAGATGGAGAGAAAGCACTGGGCGGATGAGGGCACTGCAACCGCAGACAGCTGCCCCTCAGCACCCGGAATAAGAGCTGGGGGCCAAGGGCCAGGTCCCCAGGGCCACAGGGTCAGAAGTGGAGACCAGAGGACCAGAGAGGCCCAATGAGTCACTTCTACACCACCTGTAAAACAGGCGAAGGATAAACCATGCTGAATGAAGAGTTGTCCTTCTGGAATTTGCTTATTTCTCAGCAGACAGTCAGAGAGGGCAAGGGACTTGCCCAGGGACACACAGTGCAAAAATGGCAAAGCTGGAACCTGGTGTCCAGAGCTGGTAACTCATGCCTGTGATTCTAGCACTCTGGAAGGC
Organism: Ctenomys sociabilis; assembly: GCA_004027165.1. Taxonomy (NCBI): domain Eukaryota; kingdom Metazoa; phylum Chordata; class Mammalia; order Rodentia; family Ctenomyidae; genus Ctenomys; species Ctenomys sociabilis. The sequence goes on from PVKA01007364.1 coordinate 22,868, forward strand.
TGAGGCAGGAGGATCTCAAGTTCCAGCTCAGCCTGGACAACTTAGCCACTTAGTAAGACCCTATCTCAAAAATAAAGCAAACCAGCTGGGGATGGAGCTCAGCGCAAAGGCCCTGAGGTCAGTCCCAGTACCATGACACAACAGGCAAAACTAGGATTTGTTTTTTGTTTTGTTTTGTTTTGCAGAACTAGGGATTGACCTCAGGCCCTTACGCTTGCCAGGCAAGCCCTTACTCTCCTTGGCCCAAAACTAGGATTTGAACCTGAGTGTGTCAAGGCTTCAGGGGCCCGAGGTCTTAGCCCAGAGGTCCCTGCCACTTCACCAATTTTTGTCTTGCAGATGCGGAGCAGAGCGGCAGTCCGCGAGCGGGGATGGGCTCGGAGCAGGAGGACAGCAAGCCCATCACTCTGGGTGAGTTCGCGGCGCCGCCAACTGGGCAAGGTCGATGTCGGGACGCCGCAGAGACCGCCAGGCCAACGGGTGGGCCGAGGTGGCCCTGCCGTCCTCGCACCCCACAGCCGGCCCTCCCCGAAGCCGCCAGCAGGGGGCGCCGCGAGCACCGAGCTGCCGGGCCCTGCCCCGCCCACGCCTTTCCCGGCTCGCATGCCGACCCTGCCTCCAGCCTGCGGCTCCACGCTGCCCTCGGGCCTTTGCACACCCCATGCTGGCCTTCTGGCCCGCTAAAGTTGCATCTTGTTCCTTCTCCCCGGGCTCTGCTCCAGCGGCCGCGACCCTCTGTTTTGTTTCCTCCCAAGGAAGTTAGTGGTTGCGTATGTGTTAGTGTGGGTGCTCAGCACTGGCCGAGGCGTCTGCTTATCCCCCCATAGGGTGTCCCCTCCACAGGGGCGGAGTCTACCTGGCTGCCTGTCCCTCCGGGTCACTGAGGGAAGGCCTGGCGCAAAAGCAGCAGGTGGTCAGGATCTGTACGGAGAGAGCGAGGGGGAGGGGCAGAGGGAGAGAGCCTGAGTGGGCGGGAGAGAAAGCCCAGCCTCGCAGGCGCCCCCTGCAAGCCAGATGTTGGGAAGGCGGGGGCAGCGGTGTCTGCCAGAGGAAATCTCGTCCTCTCCCGGCCAGGGAGTCCCCCGGAGACAGCTGGGCGGGCCCAGCACAAACAGGAAACCCCGGCCGGCTGCAGGGAGGGCAGCGGGGCCACGTCCACGGCAGCTGCCCAGCTGGGTCAGCAGGAAACGCTCCGGCCACTTCCCCTAGGCTCCCGGACAGCCACCGCCCTGCTGTCCCTGAGAGGTCCATGCTCTGAGGCATCAAGCCACTGCTCCGCAAATGATATGAAGCGCCTGCCTGGGGTCCTGGGGACCTGGGAGGCTGAGGCAGGAGGGTCCTGAGTTTGAGCCCTGTCCTAGGCACTTCGGTGACTTAGTAAGATTCTGTCTCAAAATGTAAAGGCTGTGGGTGGAGCTCGTGTGGAAGCCCTGGGTTCCACCCCCAACACAGCAAAGAGGGAGTGGGAGGGAGGGAGGGAAGGAGGGAGAAAAGAAGGGAAGGACGGAAGAGGAAGGGGGGAGAGCATGCCATAGTCCGTGCTGCCCCCTGGGAGCCAGGACAGGAACTGTCCCCACCGACCTAACAAAGCCTTGAGCTGCCAGTCCCTCTGTGGCTGGGGCCCCTCTCTCTGGCTTTCACTTGCACAAGACCTTCAACCCCAGGGCCTTTGCATGGGCCATTCCTGCTGTCCACAGCAAGGCACAAAATCATCACGTTTAAAAGCCTCCCGTCTATGAGACCTTGAGTTCAATTCCCAGTAGCAACCCCCGAAAAAAAAAAAAAATCCTCTCATCTACCTAGGTGTGGTGACCCACGCCGGTAGTACTAGCAGACAGAAGGCTGAGGCAGGAGGATCTCAAATTTGAGGCCAGCCTGGATTACATAGGGAGTCCCAGTCTCATTAAGAACAAAACAAAGCAGGGCTGGGGAGGTAGCTCAGTAGAATAAGTGCATGCTTGGCAAGTACAGGGTCCTGAGTTCAATGCCCAGTACCAAAAAAAAAAAAAAAAAGGAAAGGAAAGGAAAACAAGCAGCTCCTGACTAGATGGGTGTTGGCAGGTTCACAGATTCTAGATTTCTCCTCTGCCTGCACTGGGTAGAGTGTCATGCCGTCAGGGAGGCTCGCCTGCTGAGCTCTCTGTGAAAAGGCTCTGACCTCCTCTCCACCCTCCCTTGTCCCTCTTCCAACTTCTCGAGCTTTCATTTTTTAAAACTTCACTGTGATAAAACGCACATCCTGTAGATATCACCTTCATTTTGTTTTTTTTTTTTTTTTTTGTCTTTTTGAGACAGGGTCTCACTATGCAGTTCAGGCTGGCCTTAAGCTCACTTTGTAACTCAGGCTGGTCTCGAACTCACAACAATCCTCCTGCCTCAACCTCCCGAGTGCTGGGATTACAGACATGCACCACCACGCCCGGCTATCACCTTCATTTTGAAATCTACAAGTTAATGTCATTGAGCAGAGTCACAAGGCGGAGCAGCCATCACCACTATGTAGTTCCAGAACATTCCATTGCCCTGTTAGGAAGGCTATCTGTCCCCATGAGCTATCTTCCTCGCCACAACACTCCTGAGTCTACTTCCTGTCTCTGGGGTTGCCAGTCCTCGCTGTCCCCTGTCCCTGGAGCCCACACTGTGTGTCCTCTGTGTCTGGAATCCCTCACCCCAACCTCAAGGTCCGTCCATGCTTCACAGAGGGTCGTAATCCCAGTCCTCTTCCTGGCTGTGTGCTACTCCATGTGGCTGGGCCTTGCTGCGTCTGTCCTGTCCACAGTACGCACCACACTGGTTGGCTGTGTGTCCTGACTCGGGCAGGGCCAGGGTATTCCAGGATGCCCAGGTTTGGTGACAGCTCTGGCCCAGCTTTGGGGGCCAGCCAGTCTCCATACCCCAGAAGTAGGTCCCCATCAGTGCAGGTTCTGCTGACCCCACTCTTTCCATTCCAGACACGACTGATTTCCAGGAGAGCTTTGTCACCTCCGGTGTGTTCAGTGTCACTGAACTCATCCAAGTGTCTCGGAGTAAGTGTCCCTGATGCCTCTGTGCTGGGAGAAGGAGAAGGCTCGGGTTTCCCTGTCCCCAACCTGGCGCTCTTAGGAAAGGAGCTGCCTGAGCCTGCCTGAGGGCCTGCGATCAGGTCACACATCCCAGGCTGCCTCCTCCCAGAGCCCGGCAGAGGGGCTGAGGCAGGAGCGTCACAGATCAGCCCAGCCTGGGCAACTCGGGGACAATGAGAGTAAATAAATAAATGGAAACTAGAAAGAGGGAGCTCAGGGCAAAGGCCCTGGCTTCCTTGCTCAGTGTTCTGCAGATGTCAGGACGGCCCACGGCCTCTGTCTACTGGCCAGCCCCCTCCTCACTCCACCTTGCTGGGGGCCACGTCTCCTGGACACCCCAGTCCTGAACTCGCCCAGCGCCCTCCCTGTCAGAACCTGGCCTCCGCCACAGGCTTGGCCTCCACCTTGCACTTGGCCTCTTTCCACAGCCTTTTGTGACCCATAGGCAGAGGCAGGTTTGGGCCACATCAGAGCCAGCCAATATAGGGAGTGCCCCCACCCCTGTTTGGAAGAGGCCCCGGAAGGCCCTCCGCAGCCTCCCTCATGTGCCTCTCCCTTGCCCTGTTCAGCACCCGTGGTGACCGGAACTGGTCCCAACTTCTCTCTGGGAGAGCTTCAGGGGCACTTGGCCTACGACCTGAATCCAGCCAGCACCGGCATGAGAAGAACGCTCCCCAGCACCTCTTCCAGCGGGTATGTGGCCCAAGCCTCTGAACACTGCATGGCCCCACCCATAGACCCACCCCTGTAGCCCCAGCTGGTTCATCCCTCCCCTAGAATACCTGTTTTCTCATTCCACCAGGGCTTGGAAACTCCTATTCATACTTTAAAACCCAGCCCCAGTACCCCATTTCCCTATCCCTTCTAGCGCACTTGGGCAAGTCCTACTAGCCCAGCCAGCCCTTGGAAGTCGCCTGAGAATGCAGTTGCAGATTTCTGTTGAGATATCCTATCAGGTCACATTGCCTTAGTTTCTCCATCTGCAAAATGAGATGGTAGTCCTTTACAGCAAGCAACCTGGGTTTTAGTTTCTACCCTGCTAATCTGCAGTGGGTCTTTGTGGAACCCCTCCCGCCTCTGTCCCCAGGTGTCCCGGGCATCCCGTGCGAATATCAGGCAGGTTGGAACAGGTGTTAAGGGAGAACAGACTGAAAGGTCGTAGCTCTCATGATATCTCGCGATAGCATATCCTAGTCCCGCTCCTCCCGGAACCGGAAGTTAGTAAAACCCGCCGTCAACTTGTCCCTGTCTCCATGGTAACTGACTTCGCCCTCACCCTTTAGGAGCAAAAGGCACAAATCGGGCTCAATGGAGGAGGACGTGGACACGAGCCCCGGCGGCGACTATTACACTTCGCCTAGTTCTCCCACGAGTAGCAGTCGCAACTGGACAGAGGACATGGAAGGAGGTAGGGCTTGCGGCGGGAGATGGGGGAGCTTACCTTCCGGTCGGGGTTACAGCAACTAGGACTACGTATCCCGGCAAGCACTGCGCGAGCGTTTCGAGTAGGAAGCCGACCTGGAGCTCCGGGGCCTCATGGGAGTTGTAGTCATACTGGCTGCGTGCTTTTTAAATGAAGTTTAGGCTCGGGTTCCGCAGCTCTTTGGTTCCGCTCAGGAGGAAAAGTGCAGAACCTTTTCTTTGCTGAGTTTTCCTGTCTCTTACTGTTAAATTCTTTTGTCTTTGGGGTTCCTGAGCCCAAAGACTCAGGAAAATTAACTCAGATTCGGATCAGCAGAGTGCTTTTTCCTGGGGTCTCCATAGACAATCATTAGGGATCCCCACTTCGTCTGCAGTCTCCAGTCCCACCGCGTCCCTTTCGGGGAATCTTTGTTCTGTTGGTCGTCTGTTCTGGAGTCGGCTCCAGGTGACCTTTGCCCGCAGCTCCTGTTTCATAGGGTCGCTTTTCTATTCAAGGATAAGCTCCTTGGACTTCTCTGTTAACTTACTATCTCCGCCAGGGATTTCTTCAAAGATTTCCCTTTGGGGTTCCAACCTCCACCCTACTTCTCATCTGAAAGAATTCCTTTTACCTCAAAATTCTGCCTCCTGCCAGGCGTGGTGGCACACGCCTGTCGTCCCAGCACTCCAGAGCCTGAGGCATGAGGATCACTAGAGTTCCAAGGCCAGCCTGGAACTCTGGGTGGTGAGGCCCTGTCTCAAAGTAACCAAAACAAACAAAAATCCTTCCCCATCACAGAAAATTCTGCTCTCTAGGGGGCTGGCAACTCGGTTTTGGAAACGGGTATGGAGCATGTCTCTGCTGTGGGGCTGGTGCCCTGTAATTGTAGAAGTACTGCCCTCCGTAGTCCTTTATTCTGTGGCATCCTGGTTGGAATTCCCACAGCCACCTACCTGGGGGCATAGCCCAGCTCCTGTGTTTGCCTGGTGACCCTGCCATACCTCCCTGAGCCCTAGTTTCCTCATCTACAGATTGGAGAAATTCATCCCTGAAGTACTCCCCAGTAAGCTCTTGTGGGAATTATGTAGGGTTTTTAAGGCGTGTAACTTAAAGGCCAGCGTTCTTTCCTGTCACAGCTACATGTCCAGGGGTTAGCAGCCCTGGGAACTGTGGTGTGAGGGCTTGAGGCGCCTGCCTCATGCTCTGCCAAATATGTATTTTATTCCCACCTCGTGGCCCAACGTGATTGCCAAACCTCCTGCCATCATGTCTACATTTCACCCAGCCAGAAGAAAATGAGTTAGGGGAAGGAAAGTCTGTGTACCCTCTTCCTTTCAAGATTATCCTCAGAAGTGGCATTTGCCTCCTCTGTTTGTCTCTGTGCTGGGGAGCTGGTCACATAGTCAGCCCTGATGGATGCTGGATGTGCTGTCAGTGGCTGTCTTAAAATCAAGCGTTCTGTCACTAAGTACATGCTAGGTGATGGTTTCTGCCCCATCATTGGTTGGCATCTGAAGAGTACTTCAGTTTGCAAAGGGATGCAAACCTTTGCAACCTACCCCAAAGCTCAGAGAGGTGACATCGCCCCCTCCTGGCCATACCTGTATAGCAAATGACCTTGCTGGGACACAGGTGGCCTGTCCCCAGGGGTCCCTTCCACTACTTCACCCTTGCCAAGGCCACTTGCCAGAGGACACATGGGGGATGTAAGGTGCCGAGGTCTCATGCAAATGGCTGAGCTCTGAGGTCTGGGGCTTCCCCTTTCTGCCCCTGTATCTGTCCCCGTGGGTGTGGCTAGGTCACCAGCTCACTGTGCAAGGATCAGAGGAGTCACCCTGCCTCAGGGCTTGAGAGAAGAAATGTGCCATCCACAACCACAGAGGTAGCCAATCAGGGAGCTGATGGTGCAGGTTCCCAGAGGCCTGGGTGTCCCCAAGACTGCACCACCTTGCCCAAGGGGTGCTGAGGCTGAGGCCCCAGCCAGAGCAGCTGCTGAGGCAGGGAGTTCTCTGTGCTGCCAGGAACAGACCCAGGGCCGAGTCAGGAGGAGCCACCTAATCAGCTTAGTGGCTGTAATGAGCGGCTAATTGGGGGCTGTCTAGACAGGAAGCCAGGGTAGGGGAGAAGGGGAGAGGGAGGAGGAAACAGCAGGGCCCAGGGGACTGGGTTATGTCTGGGGGCATTAATGGTTGTCACACCAGGGGAGCTCCTACCCTGCAGCCTGCAGAGGCCAGGGCCACAGCCCCACACCCTGCAGTGCTCAGGACACTACACTGGATGACTCCTGGGCCCAGCCCCCAAGACCCAAGGGAGAACCTTTAGAATAAGAATTTTTAGACAGGTAGAGAAAAGTTCAGTTGCCACAGTTGAAAATCAGTGTTAAAAAGCATTTTTGTCTTGGGTCCTGGGGGGCAGGTGGGCATGCAGGTGTCCCAAAGCCTTTGTGCCCCACACTGGGGCATTGAGCTCGGTGGGAAGCATGGGCTGCACCCTGGCCACCGCCAGGCTCTGTGCCATGCCAGCCTCTGCAGGTCCCCAGATGGGCCCACAGAGGCCTTGAGGGCCTGCAGTGTCACTGCTCCCAGACAGCCCCCAGCCGCCCCTGCTTCAGGACCGCCAGCTGGGGTCTGAATTAACTGTCAAGGGAGGAGGTGAAGATGCCTCAGGGACCCCAGATCCTCTGTGCCAGCCTCAGTCACCGCAGTCTGGTTGCAGCAGGACCCTCTGGGAAATGCCAGTGCCCCAGTGTCTGGCAGTGTGGGTATCACTGGCGGGTGACAGCTGGCGGTCCTGGGTCACTGTGCCCAGTGCAGGTTCCCATACTGCACCAGATGGAAATGGAGTGACATGCCTGCCGGCATCTCTCATCCACCTTGCATTCATTTGGGGCCAGGCCTGCCCAGGGTCAGCAGGGGAGGTGGAGTGGCTCCCATGGGCTCAGCAAGCCTTGCTGGATCGTGAGGTGGGGTGGGGGTGGGGTGGACCAGGCCTGAGCTCACCTGCCACCCTGGGACATGCAGGGGCCCCTGTCGGTAACCAGCTACAGCCCAGGGCCATGCCACAGCCTCTCCAGGCCTCAGTTTGCTCTTCTGTGAAATGGACTCCCCGCCTGCCTCTGGGTTCTAGGGCTGTGGGAGGCAGGATGGCATCACCAGCGTGTTGGCGCTGACTCTCAGGGTGGCCCTGGGGACCCTGGGAGCATGGCTGCCTGTGACTGTCTCATCCCTTCCCCTAGGCATGTCCTCCCCGGTGAAGAAGACAGAGATGGACAAGTCCCCGTTCAACAGCCCGTCCCCCCAGGACTCACCCCGCCTGTCCAGCTTCACCCAGCACCACCGGCCCGTCATCGCCGTGCACAGCGGTGAGGGGCATGACCCACCCGTCTCATGACTGGGAGGGAGGGTCCCTTTGGGCATGTGGCTGGGAGCCCAAGCACTGCCACCTCTGCAGGATGGACACACAGGTCTCTGTAGGGACAGGAGGATGAAGAGACTCCAGTAGCGCCAGGTCACCGTGCACCTGGTTCTCCGTTTCTTCTGTCATCAAGGCTGATAAATGTCCCAGGAGTCTTGGGCTTCACATGGGGGCAGTTCTCCTTTAGGTACTTCATTAGTACTTAGTACTTCCACAAGCTGTGCCTCCACATCTAATTCTAGAACATCCCATCACTCAATAAAAAAGCCCTGCTATTCCGCGAGCAGTCTGCTGGGCCCACTTCCTGTCTCTGGATTCAGCTGTCCTGGCCGTTTCCTGCCCATGAAGCCCACCCTGTGTCCTCTCACTGAGCACAGTGTCCTCGCTCTCTGCCCACACTGCGACCAGTGTCAGTCCTTTTTCCTGGCTGAGTAATATTCTATGGTAGCCTTGGTTTTCCTTTCCTTAACCAGTTCAGTGGCTGTCACAATATTTACTTTCTGCAGTGCACCTGCCCTGCCTCTGTCCCTGGCCCCTGACCACAGTAAATATTTTTGGCTTTGGACTGTTAACCAACTCTGCCCTCTGTGTAGAAGCAGTCAGAGGTGACGCACACAGGTGTTGGGCTATGTGCCAATAAAACTTTATTGAACAACCAGCCAAAGGCCCTCATTTGCCAACTCCGACCTCTGAGACAGGCTGTTGATTCACACCGGCTCCCTGTGCCTGTCTCTTCCTAAAGGAGAACCACCCCATGGGAGGTCCTAGACTTCTGGAACCTGGCTGGCTCCCTGCCTGGGACATTTATCAGCCCTGCTGACAGAAGAGGAAATGGAGGACCGGGATACTAGAGCCAGATTTGTTGGGCCCAAGCCCTGGGTCTACCACCTGCTTGCTGTGGCCTCTGCCAAGTGACATATCTTTTGTGGGCCACCTTGTTTTCCTTTGTTAAAAAAAAAAAAGTGCCAGGCGTGGTGGCACATGCTGGTAATCCCAGCACTCAGGAGGCTGAAGCAGGAGGATCACGAGTTTGAACCCAGCTTGGGCAGCTTAGCACCTTGGTGGGACCTTGTCCTAAACTTTATTTTTTAATTTTTTAATTTTTTTTTGGTGGAACCAGGGATTGAACTCAACCAAGCTTTAAAAAGGGCCTGGGTTATAGCACAGGGTGAGGACCCTGGGTTCTACCCCCAGGGCTGCAGAAATTTAAAGGATATGGGTGAAGTAAGAGCGCCCAGGTGGCTGTGGGAGCAGAGTTGGCTGCCTGTGACTGACACAGGCGTGAGCCCAGCTGCAGGGTCACGGGGCCCCCCAGTGACAACCGCCTCCCGCCCTCTCTGCAGGAATCGCCCGGAGTCCCCACCCGTCCTCGGCCCTCCACTTCCCTACGACCTCCATCCTGCCCCAGACGGCCTCCACCTACTTCCCGCACACGGCCATTCGCTACCCTCCCCACCTCAACCCCCAGGACCCACTCAAAGATCTTGTCTCGCTCGCCTGCGACCCAGCCAGCCAGCAGCCTGGACCGGTGAGTGGACAGACGAGGCTTAGGCCTCTCGGTGGCCCCAGGAAACCCTGGGGACCACTGGTGCGTCGTTCAGCCACGCTGAAATGTGCGACTTCTACTGGAGCTTGGTGTTTGTGTTCAGGTCTGGAGTTTGCTGGTTTGGATCAGGGGATTTTAGACTTCACCAGATGTTGGGGTTGATGGCATGTAGGGTATGACAGGGTCAGAACGCAAGCTACATGAGATGGTAAAACTGGCCAAGAAAAGCAGCCATGCCAGGGGTGACGCCCGCCTGTCCTATCTGCACTCTGGGAGGCTGAGGCAGGAGGATCATAAGTGCAAGCCTGGGCCACTTCGTAACTTCTCGAGCCCTGTCTCGAAATAAAAAATTTAAAAGCGGTTTGAGATGGAGCTCAGGTGAAAGCCCTGGGTTCAGTTCTCCAGTACTGAAAAAGAAAGGAGAGAAGGAGGCAGGTAGGAAAGAGAAACGCAGCCAGACTCAGGCCAATCCCGGTGAGCCCAGCTTTCCTGGAGTCTTTTGGAAAGAAAAGTCTTTGGTATTCAAAGCTCTTCTGAACTTGAAACACTGGCCAGGGTCATGGCCAACTGTCCTCGGAGCTACTTAGGAAGACATCTCGTGTTGTGGCTTGGTACAAGGACATCGCTTAGGAGGAAAGCAGGTCCGTGCGCAGGTGGCTTAAGGCGAGGTATGTGTGACCCCAGCAGTGCCCAGGGTCTCAGCAACATGGGCGAGGTCATCCGCAGGCACTGCCACCAGGCCAGTCTCGGGCCTCGGGCCACGTGTACAGAGCTCGGGACGTCGGTGCCAGCATCCTGAGGTGGAGGGGACGCCCACCCCCTTAACCACATGTCTCTCTGTCCCCCCTCAGTTAAACGGAAGTGGCCAGCTCAAAATGTCCAGTTACTGCGTCCCCACCTCGATGCTGGCCCCTCCGCCCCTGGCGCTGTCCCCGGCTACCAAACCCACTGCCACCTCCCAGCGACGAGCCACACCGCAGATCTCGCCCAGTAAGCACGCGGGAGCCAGCGTGCCCCTGTCCCTGGGCCCTCCCTGCCCTGCTGCCCAGTCCTGTGGGCGCGGGTGAACTTGGGTCCAGAGAACATCGGGGATCCACGGGGCAGGGGAGCCCTGGAACGGCAGGCCCACACTGCAGTCAGGGTGCCAGTGCTGAGCTGTCCCCTGCACCACACTGCCCCGGGTCTCTAGAAGCCCCCTTCCGGCATGAGCACCTGGCCCAGCACACCTGACGCCCCAGCATTCTGGGGCCCAGAGGCAAGGGCTAGGCAAGCGCCTGCCAGGCAGCTTAGTGACTTAGGAAACCCCGTTGCAAATTTTTCAAAAAGGGCTGGCCATGCAGCTCAGTATGAAAACCCCCAGCATTGTGAAACAGAAGCACCCAGGTCTCTAGCCGGCTGCCCAAGAGCCCCCTCTGGTCCCCAGAAAGCTTTTGTCTCTAACAATTGAGATCTTGGTGGCACTGTAAAATAGTGGCATTTTGCAATAAAAACTCCTTAGTTCTAGGTTCCTGGTGGGAAGAAAACAGGTCTCACAAACCCTGTTCCTTCAGAGCACCCAAGCTGGACCAGCTGCAGGAGGCCCAGCAGCTCCCCCTGTGGACTGCAGTGGCTCTGGGTTCTGGGCTTTGTCCAGGGCTTAGGGGGTCCTGTCCCCTCCCCTGGCAGTCCCTGCCCCAGCGTCCAGGGTAGCTCTGCAGCAGGGCTCTCCTTGAAACCCAGAAGCCCCCGAAGCGGCCCTCGTTCATGCGCCTCAGGCAAATACCTTCCTTCCCTTTCTAAGCCTCAGTCTTGTGGCCTGGGCCCTTGAGTCAGCACCTGCCCAGCAGGGCCACAAGGGACCGTGGGTGGCATCGCCTGGGCAGAGCAAGGCCGTGTGTTGCCCCCAGCTCTCGCTGACTCTCCACGCTTATAGACTGGGGACCGCAGGGCCTGGGGTGGAGGAGCGTGGAGGCTTAGGGTCAGTGTGGCTCCATGGGGAGCGTTGCCTGGCACCCACGAGCCCTGGTTCTGACCTGAGCCCCATGAACAGTAAACTAAAGGGATGGATTTCACCCAGCGCCGATGCAGAACATAGATCCCCAGCCCTGCCCCTACCTGGGGCTCTGGACCACAAACCCACCCTGGCCCATGCACGCCTGCCCCATCGGTACCCCAGCACCTCCTCCCAGCACTCTGTGGCTACCACCAGGGTCCCTGGCACCCGCAGCCCTGGGTGGCCCTGGGCTCCAAGTTACTCAGTTACGGCCAAGCACAGCAGGTGAGGCTGACATGCAGGCAGTGGATGCACAGGCACCAGCCTGCCCAGGGCTTTCCAGGAGGAAAATTAATAAATAAAACGCCCTCAATAATTTAGGGCTCCTAGTGCGGGATGCAGCCCGGTCAGCAGTGGAATGTGCTGAATAATTCACGGCGGGTTTTGAGTTATGAATTGTTCATTCTGCCTTCCCCCACCCCGCCATCTCCCTGCACCCGCCACCCCTGAGGCAGGATCCCCTGGCAAGCTCCCCAGAGAGAGGGCAGTAGGCTCAGAGGCCACAGGATCTGGGTGCTTCGGGCTGGCTGTGTGACCCCGGGCAGTGGGCACCCTCTTGGGCCCGGCCGGCCCCCTCGCTAACGGGCTCTGGTCTCTCTCCCCGCAGCCTACGCTCCGCCCGACACGCCCCCTGCAAACCGTTCCTTTGTGGGATTAGGACCAAGGGATCCTGCGGGCATTTATCAGGCACAGGTAGGGGCCGAGAGGCCGGCTGGCGGGGGGTGGGGGGCAGGGTAGAGGGGCCAGCCTGGGGGCCCCCAGTCACAGCCCATGCCCAGCGCAATCCTAGTGGCAGAGCTGGGGAGTACTTTGTACAGAAGGGGCAATCTCAGCCCAGAGAGGGCACGGCTCTGCCCGTGGTCACACAGCACGCCAGCTAGGACCTTTACCCCACCCAGCTTCTGCCCCCTTCCACACCCTGCCCCCACCCCTGCCAGAGCAGTGGGGCAGGTGGGGACGCTGCCTGGACAGGTGGCATAAGAAGGAGAGTGTGTACCAGAGGGGGGACCAGCCCCACCCAGAGGCAGGCAGGAGGCTCAGAGAAAATTGAGTTCCTAAAAGCTGCCAGCACTCAGCAGGAGGTACTGGGGTCCCCACAAACAGAGTTGGGTGCCCTGGCCTGTCCTGGGTCCTGGGGAGTCCATGGCCAAAGCCAGACTCTGCCCCTCTTTTACAAGGATCCAGCTAGGGTGGAAGCAGGAAGCGGGAGGGGAGGCGGAGGGAGATGAGTGTGTTGCAGGTACACGGGTCCCTGGAGACCAGAGTCCAGCCAGGCTTTGCCTCCTGTTCTCGAGCCTCTGTCTCTTCTTCTGGCTCAGGCTCCTCCCAGGAAGCCCCCACAGCACAGACACAGCCCTGTGCCCCCCCCCCCCCCCCCCCCCCCCCCCCCCCGTCCCCACCCAGAGGAGCCTGGGAATGTCCCTGCTTCCGGAAGCAAAAGCTGATAAAAGGGAAAGAGGGAGCCCAGCCTCTGTAGATTCCCAGCTGCCCTCCCCAGGCACCTAGAGCCAGGGCCCCTGCTGGTGGCCCACTGGAAGGGAGTGGGGGTCTGGGCAGGGGGCTCATTGTAGGCACAGCTGAAGGTCCTTGGCACGAGGGCCTGGCTTTCCCCTGGGGAAGTAGAGAGCCACAGATGGACTTAGAATAAGGGAGTGGGAAGACCTTGCTGTGGGCAGGAACGGAGGTAGCAGATGATGGGGAGAGAGGTCCCCACGGCGGGTGTCCAGGGAGGGGAGGACCCTGGTGGCGACAGCGTTGGGCTGCCCTCCCGCAGACCGGCAGAGAGCGAGGAGGAGGGGAGCATGAGAGCGCAGACCCCGCGCTTGCACGCGATTCCAGCGCAGTCAGCACTTCCCGAGGCGCAGTGTTATTATTCCTGGCGTCCTGGCTTCCCATCCCCTCCTCCCCACGCCCAGGCCTGCCAGCTAGGCTGGCTCCCCAGTGCCTGAGTCCCTGTCCACGGCACGCCCTGACCAGAAGCCCCCTTGATCAAAGCCCTTCCCGCAGATCAATACCCTGACTGAGCCCTCTGTTTGCCTGTGCTGCCCCTCCCCCGCCTCTAGCCCGTCCTTAGGAGATGCCAGCTGACTGCCAGGTGGGTTCCACCTCTACTGCCCCAGTGTGGTCCTGTGCCCCCACACAGTGCTCTAAGGCTGCACCCTGCACAGCACACAGCAACCCCCCCCACTCTCCTGGGTAGTGCAGGGTTGCAAAGCCAGTGTTCGAGCTAGTCTGGCCGCTAAAGTGCCCCCTGGATGCCCGAGCACCCAGCCAGCCCCACGCTGCCCCTCCTCACCCACTGGGTGGGATGAGAGCGCCCACTGCTCCCCAGCCCTGGGGTGGGAGCTGGGCAGACAGCTGCCCAGGAGTGCAGGGGAGGGAGGAAAGGCCAGGGGAGGCTCCGTCCACCAGGAGGGTCACACCCAGAGCCTGTCTGGTTGCCAAGGGAAACCAGACATGAGGTAATGGCCAAGATGAACTTGAACTTGGCTGGAGGTGGGGGGCTGGGAGCATAGTGGCGCCAGTTCCAGAGAATGACCGAGCAGCCTGGATGCATGGGGCTCAGAGTGGGCACAGCGAGCCTGGGCAGGTGAGGGAGTGACGCTCCCCAGGCCCGAGGGACCTGCCTCCCTTGGTTAGCCTGACTGGGTACTCCAGGGCGGAGTCCCCAAGATGCTGGGCCAGCTTCCGTGTCCTCTGTACACAGGACGCAGAGCAGTTGGGCTGTGCTATCAAGTGCCTGTAGGGGGCCTCTGACTGGGTAGCTCTCCCAGACACTGTCCAGGGGTCCTAAGGGGGGGATGCTGGCTGCAGACAACCAGAGTTCAAATCTCTGTTCTGCCACTTCCATGCTGGTCACCCTGTGGCGAGTCGCCCAGCACCTCTGTGTCCTGTGTTCATCAGGACCAGGTGATGAGGAGAGGACCTGGTCTCCCTCCTGGAGGGGGGTGTGGGAGCTGTGGCTCTGCTTACAGGCCAGGATGAGGCGGGTCCTACAGGAGGCTACTCACTAGCCTATCTTGGGCAGGGAGAAGGGGGGCCCATGTCCTCTTCTCCCAAAACCTTTCCCCACCCTGACTTTATATGCAGGACAAAGAGGCGCCGCGGCTGGGTTGCTGGAATCACAGTGAAAATACAGGACAGTGCAGTCCTGATTTCAGATATACTGAGCAGGTTTACCATTAGTGTATTTCCAAAACTGTACTGGCATGCTTGTGTCAGCCATATATGCAGACCCCGCAGAGGGTCCCGAGCCCTGGCAGTTGCACGGGACACGCTGACTGTGAGCTCACCCTGCAGAGCTGGACGGACTCCGCTGCGTGGTGTGGGACGGACCCGTGCTGGAGGGTCTGTTCCCCAGGCTGGGCGACTTGAGCTTTAGCCGCAGCCTTGTCCTGAGCCAAGGCCACGTGGCCAGAGTCACAGAGCTGCTCACGGGACAGGGGAAACTGAGGTTGCAGGGAAGGGGGAGGCGGGTGGCATGGAGATCCCTCAGCCAGTGGTCCGGCCTGACGCCCACTCCTTCTTTCTCTCTCCCTATCCCTTCGGTCACCAGTCCTGGTATCTGGGGTAGCCCAGGTCTCTGCGGGACCGCACGCCTCTCCTCCATCAGCCTGGGCATCTCGGGGCAGTGCCGCCGGCCCCCTCCCCTGGCCCACGTTTTCGGTGGAAAATCAGAGCGAGCAAAAAAACCATCCTGCTGGCTCCCAGCCTGGCTGCAAAGACAGACTACACAGATCTATGCACGAGGAAGAGAAAAGGGGGAAAAAGGAAAAAAAAAAAAAAAAAAAGAAAAAAAGGAAAAAAAAAAAAAAAAAAAAACCCACCCTACCCAGAAGACAACAGGTAAAGACCGCACGGTTTCCGGCTCTAAGGACTCCACAGAACTGGAGGGCCTGGCCCCACCGACCCCTTGGGACACCACATGACAGGGTTACGGCCCAAGACTCAGCTCCTTGCCGCCCGCCCGATGCCCGGGACCCCACGCCATCCAGAGACCAGGTGAGGCCAGATGGACGGATGGGGACGGCCCCCCACGGACGGTGTTTGCCAGAGGGGGAGGCAGGTGCTGGCTGGCAGGTCCCACGGACAGTGCGGACACAGGCCTCAGGCCACAGAGACCTCAAGTTGGGCAGGACGGGCAGCAGAGGGCGTATAGATGTGTTGCTGGGACCCGGTGCCGTCCTCAACAGAAAAGGACCCAGCCTCGCAGGTACTTTGGGACACCGGGTGTGGGGGTCCTGCAGTCTTATCTGGCCCCTCCTGAAGGACTCGCTCTTGCTGTCTCCAGCGCTGGGGACTGGGGGGCCTTCTGCTGCCCACCCCCTTTGGGAGGAGATGTCTATGCAATTTGACCCCCAGCCCCACCTGGCATCTGGCATCGAGGCCACCCTGCCGCCCCTCCCCCCCTCCCCCCCTGGTTGCACACTCTCCGCAATGCACTTTCCGAGGAGGGGGGGCGCTGTCTGGGAGGTGGGGTGCCGACTGGACTGGCAGGTGACAGCAAGTGGTTTAAGTGCCTGATTCCCCTCTGCTCGCCCCCCTCCCTCGGTCCAGTTGGGACCCAGAGCGGCTGCGAGGACACCCTCATGCCCCCTTCCGCCACCCCGCCTCTGAGCCCCCTCCAAGCTAGAGAGAAGGGACCCTTCCCCCAGGGGGCAGCGCTGGGGGCAGGTTCTGGAGGCGTCCCCTCCCTTGCCTCCCCCCTCCCCCGCCAGTGCCTTACATCCTGGAGAGAAGCCCCCTCCCTGTGCCTCCTGCTGCCTGGGGGGGCGCTGTTTGCACTTTCATCCCCCAAGTGGGGCACAGTGGAAGGGGGTGTGTCGTAGCCGGGCCCCCCAGATGGAGAGGAGGCCAGTCCAGGGCAGGGCCCACTTGGACCCAGTACGGGGCTCCTGGGGGTTGGCCAGCCGGTGAGCTGCCCATCTGCTAAAGGTTTTCCGTTGAGCCGCTCCAAAACACTAAGCTGGGGGTGCCTGGTGCCCCCTGACCCCGGGGGGCTCCGCCTCAGCCCCATCTGCACCCATCGCCCCAGGGATGAACATTTTGGGAGCAGGTGCCAGAAGGGGAGGTCTGTGTGTCGGACATGGGACCTCTGCCCGGCCCACCCAGCCCAGCCTCTACTGACCTCCATTAAGCCTGGCGCTAGGGAATAACCCACCACCAACCCCCATCCAAGGCCAAAGCCATTGACCAGGGCAGGGGGGCCCATCTCATCCGCCCCAGCTCGCCCTCCAGTCCGTCCTGTGCCCCGGACTCTCCTCCCAAACCAGCCGCAGGGCCTTGGCATACCCACTTGGCCAGAAAGTAGAAGGACCCGCACCCCGCCGGTCCCCTTCCTGCCCCCGTGACCCAATGGAGTCTGCAACCCTTGGTCCGTCTGTCTGTCCATCTGTCCGTCCTCAGGGCTCCACCAGGCAGCCCTGGGGGAGCCAAGGGCGGGCGCATCGTGTCCGGGAGGCGGGGGTACTGAAGGTTGTGCTGGCAGGCATCTGGCAGCTTCTCAGCCAGGGCGAGGGAGGTGGAGGGGGCCGCCCCCCGGGTGCACCTGGCAGCCCCCAGGCCGGGCCCCACCGCGGGGTCAGCGCGCAGTGAGAACCAACTCTTTACCTAACTTTGCATGGTGCTTAGGGCCCGGCGACCCGGCTCCTGCCCCAGCCCTCAGGGCTGGTGGCCTGCATGGCAGATTATACCTGGCTCTACTCCTTCCTGCCGTCCGTCCTGTCCCCTCCTCTTAAAAAAAAAAAAAAAAATACAAAAAAAAAAATTCCTTTAAGAAAATTTCCATTTTTTTCCTAATTTGCACGAAATTTTCTACCACATGACGTGCCTTGCCTTGGAGAATAAGTATTATTACCTTTAAACAATATCCGCACAGTTGCATGAAATGCACGTGTAGTTAAGCAAAAGAAAGAGAAAAAACAATGACGTAAAAAATAAAAATTGAAAAGGGATGTATTTCTATTTGTAAGAAAAAAATAAATAAATAAGAAAATGAAAATTTTTAAAAAACATGAAAACTGCTACGAAGTAAGCCACACAACAATTCCCGCCCCTGCGGTTGGCCCCGCCTCGCCCGTCCGTGGCCCTGGCTCTGCCTGCGTGCGGCGAGGCCTTTCCCTGGTGCTCTCCACCGCTATCCCCAGCCCTAGCTCCAGGACCCTGGGATCAGACCTGGGGCCGAGCCCTGGCCCTGGGTCGGTGAGGCTTTCTGATGTCCCTGGGCCCAGGGCACCCCCAGATGCCACACAGAGACCCCAGGTGGTCTCCCACTTTGGGGTGGCTGCTGCCCGCAGCCAGAGCTGCCAAGCAGGCTGGCAGGGTCCACGTGTGCCCCGCCCTCACAGCATGCCCCCTTATCTCCCTGCGCACCCCATCCTCACCAGAGGACCTGACTTCTCCCCATCCATCACTGGAGACCAGCCTGGGGGCCCCCTCACCCCCCACTCCCATACTCGTCTTCCAGCTATGAAAATGAAGACTGCTATGAAAAAATGAAATCCCCCATATATGCAATATGTGTCTGTCTGTCCTTGGGGCCGCGCTCAGTCAGGTGGCCAGCCAGCCTGGCTGTTGTCTTTGTTTGCAGTTTTTCTTGTTCTTTTTTTCTTCCTTTAGTTCCAACTTCCTTAGCTTTGATCTTGACCAAAGCTTAGACAATAACTGGGTGTCAGTGGGGTGCCACCGCCACAGTGCGCAAGGCCCCTGGATGCACAGCTGGCTCTGGTGTCTGCTTCCCAGAAGTCCTCTCTGTGTGCCCCGTGCTTCCTTGGGCTGGAGAGCAGCTCTGTGCCTGGCAGCCTTTTAATGCTGGGTGCTTGGCCCCCTCTCACGTTCTCTCAGAAAGTTGCAATTCCAGGTCCCAGCTGCAGGGCAGGAACACCAGAAACCGAGGCCCATGTGCAGCCCTGCATTCGGGGGTCACAGGTGTGGGGCAGGGTGGCACCACCTCCAGGGGAGGGGCTGGAGACTGGTTTCTTTCTCTTCCGTGTATGAAACTGACATCCTTTCAAACTGTTTCTCCCCAACCCACCAGCGCCCACCCACCTCCCACCCCCAGGGGAAGCTGCACCAAAGGCCACACCCATGCCATGTCCCCAGCCACCTCAGGTCCAGAAAGGTGCCAGATAGATGCAGATCACCAGGTCCCGACAGCTGTACTTGGCTGGGAAGAGGGGCTCCCAGGGTCCTGCTTCTGGGCCTGGAGCCAGGCTAAGCCCAGACTCTGAAGGCAGCTGAGAGAAAGGCCAGACCCAGGGGGCCAGTGAGCCTCCACGGGGCTCCCCACACAGACACCGCTAGTCCCCATCTGCTGAGTGTTGTGCTTCCCACCCCATGTTACACAGTGTCCCCTGCAAGACAGGGTCCTGGATCACCAGCTACCGAAGGACGCCCAGGCCACTCACGGAAGTGGGTGCTGCCCAGGGGCGCGTCACTGCCTGGGGTAGTGCCGCGCTCCGTGAATATTCACGCTCAGAACCGCGCAGTTCCTCCTGGTGCAGGCGACAGCTGGCACCCTTGGTCTTGGCCCAGTCTGCCCTTGCTCTGCTTCTGTGGAGTGGTTGGGAGTCAGGCCACCTCCACGCCGGCTTCCTCCCCCTCTGTCGTCTGAGTGTTTCCCCACAGGTACCTCCTCCGTACTTCCCTGAGGGTTGGGGGGGGGGTCAGACCAGCACCCAGGGAGTCCCCAGAGGAGCAGGGGGCAGAATCAAAACCACGCAGCAGAACTTGTTGCCCGCGATACCAAATTAGACTTTTCCCAAGCAGTGCCTCACAGGTCTGCTGGTGTGGTTTTTGGGGTTCTTCCAACTCTGGTCAAAGAGGGGAACAGGAAGGGGGGCATCAGTGGGGATCAGTGCTCCAGAGAGGGAAGAAGCTGTGCACCCCCAGTCGCCCCCTCCCCAAACATACCTGCATCCCATCTTCCTATCACAATGCCAGCCAGGCTGCCCTCTGAAACCAAAGCCCCTTTCACATCCGGGGTCTCAGCCCATGCACCCCAGTTTCCTGCCCACCCCAGCTCGAGGAGAAGCAGTGATCTGAGGGACAAAGCAGGATGGGTGTGGCTGGGGAGTGGGAGGGAGCGGAGCCTGCTCTGTGCAGGGGCTTTTCTCTTTGCCTCTTTCCCCCACTTTCGGGTGTTGATACTTTAATTTTTTCCTCTGAACTTTTTTTTTTTGGCGATTGTTGTTGTATCCATTTTGTATTTTACTCATAGTACCAGGATAGTGCATTCTGTTTCCTTGCTTTCTGCTTGCTTCCCTCCCTGGAAACACACACAGACACACACCACGCGTGCGACGCACACGCGCCCACACGTGGACACAGGCTCATACCTGCTCTCACACGCATGCACGCATGCTTGCCCACACTGACACTCAGGCCTGTGCATCAGCATGCACATGCGTGTACACACACACATGCACACACCAGGCTCAGAACCTGGGGTGCAGAAAGTACCCTGGGGTCTGTGGCCTCCCCTCGCCACTGTCCCTGCCCATGGAGAGGATGGGGACCGGGACTGGGGACAGGGCCCCACCCACGCATAGCCACGTGTACTCACACTCATTTTGGTTGCTCCGCCGCCCGCCACCACCACTACCACCACCGCCGCCGCCTACCTGAGCACCATTTACTGAAAGTGGCTCTGGCTGTTATTTTGTTTCCCTATGCAAAGACAAAACAAAACAACCTGAAAAAAGGGGGTTCCATAAAAGATTCAATAAAAGGCAAAAAAAAAAAAAAAGGAAAAATGTATAAAAATTAAACAAGCTATGCTTTGACTCTTTCTGGCCTGCCGAGTCCTCTTTTTCTGCGTTCCAACTGTGGCTACTGTGCCTGGGGACCTGAAGCCCTTGGGGTGCTGGACAGCTGCTTTGCAGGGCCATAGGTGCCCTGGGAACACTCTGCAAGGCTTGGGGACACGTGGGGGGTCAGGACGGTCCGCTCCTGGTGTGGAGCCAGTGGAGGCCCAGGGCAGGGCCTGACCTCACAGTGCCCAGCCTGAGATCCTGCTGTCAGTATCTGGGGCAAAGTGGAATCTGCCCCTTCTGCCGCCATCTCCCTATGGAGCCCCTCCCTGCCTCGCCTGCCCAAGACATTGGATAAGCGGACTCTGCTGTCAGCTGTGGAACCCCAGGGAGCTCCAGTTCCTCCCCTCAGGATAGGCAAGAAAGGCATCCCTGCTTCAGACCCACACAGGGAGGACGCCTTGGCTGGCTTTTCTTCAGTGGAGCTGATGACTTCTGTCAAGGCAGGCTAGACAGTGACAGTACAAGTGAGGAACCGAGCCAGGGAGACACGGAGCGCAACGAGGTCAAGGAGCAGCCCTCGTGAGAAGGACGCAGGGAAGGGCAGTACTACAGAGGCCTCAGTGGAGGGAGGCCGTGAGCTCCCAGAACGCCTGTTAGGAGTGTGTTCTAGGCAGGGACATGGCTGTGCAAAGGCCCTGGGGCAGCAGGAGCCTATGTGGCTTGAGCAAAGGCCATGAGGGGATGGACAAGCAGTGCGAAGCTGCTGAGCTTCAGGGAGGACCCCAAGGGAGGTGGGAGCCGTGAGGAGGGAGGGCCTGTCTTGGTTCCACACGGCCACTCCAGGGCGCCTTCCCCCATCCGCCCAGCAAGCCTGCTGCTTAACTTCTGAGCACCCTCTGTCCCCAGTGTCCCTGGTCCACTCAGAAGAGCCATCTCAGCCCAGCAGGGTGAGTGCGTGGACGGAGCATTGGGTACGGTGAGTGTCGGGCGGGTGGATGAACAAGTGGTCGTGGGGAGGGTGGGGGGGATGAGGAGGGAGGTGAGGTTGGGTCAGTCCCATCCTGGGGCTCTTTGATGGGGGTCCCCCATCCACCCTGCTATGCCATTGATTGATCACATCAACCTGTAAGATAGTTGAGGATCAACAAGCAAAATTCTGGGCTGCTCCCGGCCCATCAGCAAAACGACAAGGCAGGGACTATCCTACTCTTTCCCACAGATGGGGAAACTGAGGCAGAAAGGAGGCTGTAAGACTTCATTGACAGGTCTCAGGCACACTATGACCACCTGGCAGTGCCCAGGGACAGAGACAAGACGCGGGAGGCAGCCGGATAGGGGGCCCGGGAGCCACACCTCCCTTCCCTGCGTCCTCTCCACCGCGGAAAGGGTGGGCCCTTCTGCCCTCCGCAGCGTGCTTCTGACGCCCTCTTGTGGTCAGACAGGAGGCGCTAGCCTAGAAACCAAGCCCATAGTAGTGGGGCTGGGGGGCCGGGGAGATGGCTCAGTGGAATAAGCTCTTCCCTGGCAAGCGCAGGGGCATGAGGGATGAAGGAAGAAGGGACGCAAGAGAAGGGGTAAGTAGCTAAATAGGCCGTAGGTGAATGGATGGGATGGGTGACAGAAGGACAGAGACCCTGTACCAGAGACCTGAAGGGCCAGGTAGCCAGGACAGGAAGGGAGGAGCTCAGATGGGATGAGGTTCCATCTGTCACAGGCTCCCTGCACAGCTTCAAAGCAGGACTGGCCGGGTTCCGTCTGTTGTGGTCTGTCTGTCCTTGTCCCTGTCTAGTCGGTTTTAGGACCCAGCGACTGGGCACTAGGCTTTGGAATGACTCAAAAACCCTCCTTTTCCTTTTCCAGACATGGTCTTGCTATGTAGTCCAGGGTGGGCTCAGACTCGCAGGGACCCTGAGGTCACAGGAGAGCACTAACATGCTGGCTGGGTCCCTAGCATTGTCATCTGCGGCTCTTCTGACCCCTGGTGGATGGTCCTGGGTCCTGGAGGTGTCTCAGACAAAGCTCTGCCTCCCCCCAGTAGTGGGGGGAGGTGGGGAGACCCCCCAAAAGCTCAGCCCGTGTCACGGTCCTCATTAAAGAAGTGGTTAATGTCCCGAGCAAAGTCTTTCTGGATAGGACAGGGCCCTGGAGCACCCCACCCTCAAAGCTCCCAGGAACAGTCATGTGACCCAAAAGAGTCAGGGGCGGGGTTCAAAGTCCAAGACTCAGGGCAGAAAACAAGATCTGCACCAAGGTTAAGTGATGTGCCCAGCTGAGCAATCACTGCACTGCAAAGCAGGAGCCTCCATCCTGCGCAGGCCCAAGCAACTGTCCCAGGAGTCCGAAGAGATAACAAGAGCCCCTTGAAGAGCTCCTGTGGAGTGTACTGGTGTTCACCGGTAATCGCACCACTTGGGAAGCTGAGGCAGGAGGATCGCTGCCGGTTTAAGGCCAGCCAGAACTATATAGCGAGACCCTGTTTCAACTCCCTTCCCCTCCCAAATGAAAAAGCTTCTAAGTAAATGTAAAGAAGCAATATTGATTCTTTATTGGGGCTCTTCAGGGTGAGCTTTTGGCCAATATGGCCCTAAAGCTGCATGGGACAAGCGCGTTCTGGCCAAAGACATCAGGCAAAAGGAAAATAAATCAGCAGCGGGTATAAACAGGCACAGCCATGAGTTGTGGGGACCGGAGGCTTCTCCAGGCCGACATGCTCATTGAGTATAAGAATCCCCAGGCAGGGGCAAGTCTAGGAAGCCCCATCGGCATCGTTTCACTGTCTACAAGCTTGGGGTGTTGCCCACTGGGAGTTGCTACGAGGCTGCCTGGGATGGCGGCAGGGCGCCTTCACATGCTGGTCTTAATTTCCTCATTATCTTCGGGGTCTTTTTCTTCCAGCTCCAAGCCCAAATTACTCTCTCCTCTTTTCTCCTTTCTCTTCCCTTTCTTGCTTTCTTTCCTGTAAGGAAACATAGGCCCCAGACCAGAATAGCACCAAGTCGCTTCTCCTTCGTGGACACACCCCCGTGCTGAGTGCTTCACGGGAGCGGGTCTGAGGCTGGTGGCCGCCAGTGCTGTTCACAGTTCAGAGAGCCCAGCTCCTCGCTCCAGGGACGGGTGGAGGTGGGTGGAAGGGAAGATGAGCAGATGAATGGGTGGCTGGCTGGCTAGACAGGTGGGTGGATGAGTGGGGTGGTGGGTGGGGAGGGGCAGGAAGCCCAGCTGGGGGTGCAGGTGGCATCTGGCCCTCAGCTCATCTGGGGAGCAGGAATCCATTTCACCGGGCCTGAACTGGGCCTCCGCACAGCCAGCTGACCCTGAGGGCCGCAACCCCTGCGCACCTCGGCCCGCACTGCGAGTCCCAGGCAGACTGCTCCCTGCCCACCCCACCACCACCCGTCTAGCTCCCCATGTCCCCGACTGCAACCAAGCCCTCTCTACATCCTTAGCAGACAGAGGCCAGAACAGATGGTCTGACACCAAGGTGTTGTCCAGTGGGCGCCGGGCCTACTGTGTGTAGATCAAGCTAGGTTCTTGTGTACCAGAAGCCACCACCTAGAGTCGTGACCTCCATGAGTGACTCAGAGCATCTCAGCTGATGACTAAACGTGAAGAAGAAAGATGTGGGGCTGATGGACAGGAAAGGAGGTCAGTGGTCCTCAGTGGAGATGAACTGAGCAGAGACTAAAGGAGAAGGAACCAGCCAGGAAGCGGAGAAAGGCGTTGTAAAGAGGGGAACAGCGCATGCGCAGGTCCTGGGGCAGGTGCGCCACGCCCCACGGGAAGGGCTCATCTATGCCACCCAGTCCCCCGCTGTAGGGATGGAGGCTCCTCAGCCCCTGCACCACACACATCCCTACTCACGCTCACAGACAGTACCTTGGGCCTGCATCCTCATAAGGGTTGGGCTGCATTCTCACCTTCATCTCCTCATCTTCAGCTCTGCTGATGGAGACAGGAGCATGAGACTGGGGGAAGGGCAGGAATGGTGCACATGGTGGGCCTCAGTTTCCCCCACAGAGGCTCTGGAACTAAAGAAAACAGGGGAAGGGCTCCCCAACTCTTAGGGGTAGAAGGGGGAGGTGCAAGCCAGGGTCTAAGAAGCAGGGAAAGGAGGTGACCAGAGAAGGAACCACAAGGTCAGGAGCAGTGGGGAGGGGGAGGCGGGCAGCAGCCCAGACATGGGGTGGGGGCTTCTGGTGGAGCAGGTCCCACCTGGCTTTGGAGCACCAGACGCGGTTGACCAGCAGGAGCACGAAGACAATGAACAGGAAGACCACAACGGCCGTCAGGCCCACCAGCCATGGCTTCCAGCGACGTTCTGTGGCTGCCAAGTGTGGGGCTCAGAAGCAGGGGACAGCTGGGATCCCCAGAACGGGTGAGGGACAAATAAGGAGGGTCTGGGGGGGCTCAGACAAGGAGACCTCAGAGACTTGCTAGAGGGGAGGGTTAAAGGAGGCGGAGTCAAGGGCGGGGCCTCTGGGGGCGTGGTCCTCGAAGGAGAAAGGGCACAGGGGTGACTAGACAGTGGGGCTTATGGGGCGGGGCCAGGGAAGAGCTGGGAGGGGCTTATAAATGAGGAGGGGCTAGCAGGGGAAGGGAAACCCAAAGGGGAACAGCTGAGTGAGGAGGGGCAACTCCCATAAGCAGGACTTCCAAAGGGGGATAAGAGAATGAGAAGGGCTCAGGCTGAGGAGGGGCTTAGGAAGCACAGAGAACTAGGAGGAATCAGGGGTTCTCTTTCCTGCATTCGTACCCAGAGCTCAGTTTCTCAGTTGTGGAAAGTGGGGAGATGGCAAACCCAAGCCCAAAAGCACTCTGTTGACCCCCTTACCCTCCTGAGCCTGGACAGAAGACAGGAACAAAGTTGCCAGCGTGAGCAGCGTCACCCGGGCGTTCATGGCTCCAACACCAGGTCCAGGTCCGCGCCAGCCAGGAGTGAATGAGCCCCGGGTGCCCGCCCACGGGGATAAGGGGCGCTGAGGCCGAGCAGGCGGGGCCTCCCCCCAGCAGACTCTGGACCCAGTGTAACATTAACTCTTCCTCAGGACTCCGCCCTGTTCTGCACCCTGCCCGCCCAAGGGATCAAGGGCCTCAGGCCCCTTCCGCACCCATCCCCAGCTCCCTGCTGTGGAGGGCCTGGCAGAGGTGACCTTAACATCCACCTTGGACCCCTTCTTGGCCCCTGCCACTGCTCCGGACTCATAAATCCAAGCAGAACGACACAGCTACCCTTGATGGCTTGCAGGGTGCCCAGGGCTCCGTGCTCAGTGACTTTGGGTATTCCGTTCCCTTCTCTTGGGAACCCAAATTATGGAGAGGTGCTGGAGACAGAACCTAGGGTCCTAAACTCACTAGTTCAGTGCTGTGCCACACAGAGCTCCACCCTTAGAGCTTTCTTTTTTTTTTTTTTTTTTTTTTTTTTTGAGACAAGGTCTTGCTTAGTTGCCTAGGACAGGATGGAATTTGAGAACCTTCTGACTCAGCCTCCCAAATTGCAGCATCACAGGCATAAGCCACAGAGCCCAGCTGCTCTCCCCAATATTAGGCCAATCTTATTTTACAGAGCTGGGATATAAAGCCAGGTCTTACAGGCCCCCAGCTTCTATGACTGCTCCAGTGGGAGCCCAGTGGCACAGGGCCACAGGCCACTGTCCAGGCTAAGCCCGGACAGTTATGTGGCTAAAGAATTGGAGACACTTCTGAGCAGAGATGGCTCAGGCTCTGGTCAGTGCTGTCTTCAACCTTGGTCCCTGGCTTAATTAGTGCTTCCTTCTCAGGCAAAGGGGGCCCCACCCTGGGCCATGGAGCAGCCACAGCCTGGCCACGGCCCCGCCACGTGCAAGGAAGGCCAAGGTCATCATACTCATCTTAATGGAGCACATACGCAGGGCCCTTCCTTTTCTGAGGTCTGAGGGTCCCCACTGAGCACAGGTGGGACAAACTGAGTGCCAACTTCAGCCAGGCAGACATTTGTTAAACTCTTACTGTATGCTTCATCCCGTGCAAAGCTCCAAAAGGAAGGACGCCTGGAACAGCAGTGTTCTGGGGACATCAGGAACACACACCCAGAGCCTGGTTATGGTTAGAGGTGGGAAGATGGGGGATCAGGCAGGCACACACACACACACACACACACACACACACAGAGCCTGGTTATGGTTAGAGGTGGAAAGATGGGGGAGATCAGATGTAGGACCCTGCCTTGGAGCTTTTGCCTTCCAAGATGAGTCACTCAACATAGCTCTGTGACAGTTCCCTCTGCTGCATTATTTCACAGTGGCATGCACCAGCTGTTGGGGAAGGTAAATCCTACATGGGAGGACTCGGTGAGGTCACACATAATATAAGCTTAGAAAGAGCTGGAAGCTGGGCATGGTGCATACACCTGTCATACCAGCACTCCGGGAGGCTGAGGCAGGAAGGTCGAAATCTCCAGCCCACCCTAGGTGATTTGGTAACACAGTGAGATCTTATCTCAAACAGGGGCTGGGGACAGAGCTCAGGGTACAGGCCCTGGGATCAATCCCCAGGCCCAAAAAGAAAAGGCTGGTGACTTAATTTCTAAAATGTCTTGGTGTCCCTTTACAGACTGCCCACAGCACAGCTGGGGCTGGGGCGAGTAACACACTCGCCTCTGCAACCTAAGAGTTTGTCTACATAGCTCAGCCCAGCCTCCAGGAGCTCTGGACCGGCGGGTCTCTGAAGGCAATGGAGGGGCACCGGGGATCTGGGGCAGGGGCTTCAGTGGGGGGTCCCTCGCCACCCCTGCCAGTGTCGTCGCTCCGCCAGGCCAGGGCCAGCTGTAGGTCCAGCTCCTCCAGGTCCTCGCCGGCTAGGCTGGTGCACAGCTCCCGCGGGGCGTCCTCTTGGTCCGGCTTAGGGCCAAAAGCCCAGTCTGCAGCAAGGACACCTGTGAGGGCGCCTCACCCTGGGCTGAGGCCCCATGCCTCCCTGCCCAGAAGTGGCCCATAGATCCCTGTTGCTCAAGGCTGTGGAGAGCGGAGCTCACCGGCCAGGTCGTGTGTGAGGTCCTTGATGAGGTGTCCTACGATGGCATAGGCCACTGCCACCACCACGAACGCAGCCATTAGCAGGTAGAGCACATACCGGGGCAGGCGGATGGCGTCCAGTGGGGGCGGGTGGTACTCCTCGAACATGGGTGGGCTGGGGCTCCAGCCCTCAGCCCCCTCACCCATCAGCCCTGGCATGGTGGCCATCTTGAGCAGAGGCCCCCAGGTGACCCACACAGCGGAAGTATTAGAGGCTCGGAGCTAAGAGGCTTGGGGCGCCCACACACACCATCTGCCTGGATTACGTATTGTGCAAATCACTTCCGCCCACTGCCTCCTTCTTTGCTGGGCCCCAGCTGCAACCATGCATATATCCGACCTCAGGCCCTTTGTTCCTGCTGCATCTGCTCCTGATAACCAGATCTCCTTGTAATCGCCTTTCTATTCATTCCCACACCTAGAATGCACTGAACGCCTACTGCTGCCGCCGCACCCCTTTTAGTGGTGATCACGCCAGACCTGAATCTCCTGCTCATATAGAACTGGTGCTGTGATAGGGAGATGGATGAAAGGAAAAATGGAACCTCAGAGTAAACGACATATTAAATTATAAAGTGCTGAATGGTCAGTAGTGGAGGAGCTAGAGTTCCAATAGGGCGGCCAGCACTTCGCAGAGGTGATATTTGAGCAGAAGTTCTAGGAGGAACAAAGCTAGCTATAGAAGGAACGGGAAAGCAGACGGGGAAGGCAAGGCAGTGGGACGCAGGATGGCCTTGTGGGCGCCCTCTGGAGGCTGCCTCGGGGAGGTCAGCTGCTGTGTGAGGGTGAGGGGGAGCCAGGGAGGTGACTGAGCAGGCCTAGGAGGCACAACCTGCGAGCGCAGTACCGTCCTCTTCTATGTGGTGTCCAGGACCCACATGGCAGGTGACACTGCACATGGGAAGCCACCTTTTTAGGTGCTGCGGCCCACTGGCTCAGCCCTGGGCCCAGTCACACTCACTCTACCCATTGGCCAACAGGGGTCAGATGAACAGAACTGACACCCAACGGGGAAGCTTGGAGCACCTGCTCATGTGCACAGGGACAGGACACACACAGCCTTGGAACTCTCTGGGCAGCTGAAATTTATAAAGTGGGATCATACACAATCTCTCCCTCGTGGGGTTTCAACATTTGGGCCACCTCATGCTATTGTAGGGACCTGGGCCATTGTGAACACTGTGAACAGCCTGGCCACCCCCCTCCCCACCTACATGGAAGAACTGCAGGAACCCAGATGAAAAACCAGTCTGGGCTCCTAGATGTACCATAAAACCCTTTCCTCTGTGTACCCAATAGCATTTGGGGGACTATGAGGGTCTGGAGAGACCTGGGCCAGCAGGCTGCTTCCCTGAAGACCCCTTATGGGAGCTGTCTGAGCAGACTATGCTCTGAGCTGGTGGGGCCCATCTATGCCCCAAATACCTTGCTAGACAGATGCATTAGGGCTGGAGAGATAGCTCAGTAGTCTAAGTGCCTACCTGGCAAGTGCAAGGACTCAACTTCGATCCCTGGTACTGTATGGTGGGCCCAGAACCCTCCCTGGGTGCACCGCGGTGGTACACACAGATAATCCCAGTGCTGGGGAGGCTGAGACAGGAGGATCACTACAATTCTAAACTGCACAGTGAGACCCTGCATCAAATGATTTTTTTAGAAAAGGTGTATCAAAGGCTCTGAGGGGCAGCCCCACCCTGGCATGCTTGGAAGAGTCACTGCTCAGCAAAAATAGTTTAATATTCCACCTGGGTAGCACTCTGGGGCCCACAGGTGCCCAGAGGCCACCTTCCCATCCCTGCTTGGACCCCAAAGGGTGAGGGGCACAAGGGACCTCCAAACCCTGTTCCCCAGTCCTGAAGCCTGAGCCACTGTCACCCTAATATTTCCTACTCCTTTCCTAGGGTTCCCCAACATCCTCACCACCAGAATGTCCCATCCCAGATTGGGAATTTCAAACCCCTTCTAGTCTGCTTGCTGCCTGGAATCTTCTACTCCAAGCTTTGAGCTGGGCCCTGGAGCACTTTCAGTCCACTCCAGGGATCAGGATGCAAGATCCCTGGCCAGGGCAGAGCCGACCTCAGCCCAACTGTCCCCCCAGCAATGGTTGATGCCCAAGCACAGGGCTGGAGATGACATCCACTTTACGCTGACCCAGTTTAGTGTCAAAGTCTCACCAGGAGATAGCCCTCAGGACCGGATGGGGGCAGTAGGTGGGCCCAGCCACAGGCCTACGGCAGATGGTGCAGCCGCTCCAGCCCGTCCGCATACTGGAAGGCTGGCCCGCTCTCGTACTCATACATGTCCAAGGCCACCTCGCAGCTCTCTCGCACCACGCGTTCAGGGTCTGCCGCATGTTCCCGCAGCGCAGCCAGGCAGGCGGGCCGGGCAATGGCACCCAGGGCCTCAGCACACTCATGTCGCACCATGGGGTTCTCGGAGCGGTGGGCCAGGGCGGCGGCCAGCTGGGGCACTGCAGCCTCGTGCTGCAGCTGGCCCAGCACGTAGCCTACCTCGTGGCGGAAGAGAGCGCTGCCGCAGCGCAGGCCTGCAGGGAGAGAGAGCATGTCACGTGGGCTGAGCCAGGGCCCAGAGGGTTCGGGAAGCTGGGACAGCGGCAGGAGGAGATGGAATGCAGGCCCTTGGCTGAGCTTCGGCACGACCCCTCCCCTAGGCCCTTCTCACCCTCTGCCAGAGCCAGTGCAGCCTCCTCCCCGCCTGCGTTGCGCAGAGCAAACATGGCGCGGTACCGGTCGAAGAGAGGCTGGGCCTCGTCCAGGAGTGCCTCTCGCAGCCGCCCTACATCATTCTCCTCTGCTGGAGGCGCAGGGTCTATAGACAGGTAGGGACCCGTGGCTGCTGCCAGCTCCCCAGGGTGCTGTTGGAGCCACTCCAGCCGCTGAACAGCCAGCTGGCAGGTCTCAGCCACCTGCAGGGCAAGACACAGGAAAGTCAGGAGGCGTGGCCAACACGAAGCCCCGCCCCTAGGGTCTAGAGGAAGGGCGTTGGTGGAGAGGACGAGGGGCGGGGCAGCGGTGGAGAGGGCTGCGGGATGTGGGCTGTGGGCTGTGTAGGGCTTTGGGATTCAGCCTGAAGGGATGAAAGGCTACCAGGGCTTTGAGTAGGGAGCAGATTCACAGGCCTCAACTTCACACAGATCCTCCTTATCCGCACCATTCTTAATGGCTCAAGGATACAGGGAAAGTATCCACAGATAGATGCTTGGGATACAGAGAACACTCCACTGACGTGCTGGGGCCAGGAAAAGGGACAAGGCTGTGACATTCAGTGTGGACCGACAGTAAGACACCAGTCACAGAAGGTCACACCGCCTGGGCTTCATGGACAAGAAATACCCAGGACAGGCAATAAGGGGCAGGAAGTGCACTCCTGCATGCCTAGGGCTAGGGCTTCTTTTGCGGGGGGGGGGCATAACTGGGGATTGAACTCAGGCCCTTGCGCTTGCCAGGCAAGCACTTATTCTACCGAGACATCTCCCCGGACCTAGGGCTTCTTTTTGAGGTGGTAACAGTTGGTGTGGATGCCTGCACAATTTGGCACGCATTAAAATCTGCTTAAGTGCATACTTTTAAAGGCTGACTTAATGAGCTGGACCAGATATGCTGGCACATGCTCATCACCCCTACATCTGGGAGGCTGAGGCAGGAGGATCGAAAGTCTGCCTAGCCTGGACAACTCAGTAAGACTCCGCCTGAAAAAACAGTAAAGGGCTGGGGATGGAACAGCTCAGTGTTCAAACCCAAAAGAGTAAAGAATGTGGAGGGAGGGGCCGGGGAGATGGTTCAATGGAATAAGTGCTTCTGTGGCAAGTGCAAGGGCCTGAGTTCAATCCCCAGTTCCACCAAAAAAAAAAAAAAAAAAAAAAAGAATGTGGAGGAAGGAGGCCCCTAAACGGATGAGAGGCTGAGAAGGGACAGGAGGAAGAACTGGCAAAGGCTGTGGAGCTGTATGCTCTCACTGCTCCCCTTCTCCTTGGAACAGCTAAGGTTAAGCAGTTGCCCTGGCAACCAGAGATGGATGCTAAGGACCTCTTTACCTCAACCACAGGGTCGGCAGAGTACTGCTTCAGGAGCTCCAGAACTTCCGGGTTCCCGATTGCGCCCAGGGCCTCCCCTGAGAAAAACAGCTCAGGCTAGATGATTAATTATCTTACAGGAAATAATTAATCAGGGCCAAGAGCCGGGCACTCACCTGCCTCATGGCGCACCATGGGCTCCTGGCATGTGTCCTGCAGCACACCCACCAGCACAGGTATGGCACGGGGGTCCTGCATCTGGCCTAGGCAGTAGGCAAGTTCATGCTTCAGCAGTGCTGAGTCATCCCCAAAGGCCTGGCTGATCCATGCAATGGCACTGGGGCCGCCAAGCCCACGCAGCGTGAAGAGGGCCCGGAAGCGGGCCTGCAGGGGCTGCTTGGTGTCCACCAGCGTCTGCCCGATGGCTTCCACCTCCTGCTCCGTCACCATGGTGCCCGCCTGGCCACAGTATGAGTGCTCTGCAGTTAAACCTGGAAATCCTGCAGCACAAGAACTTACAGCACTGAAACAAGAAGCTGGGGCTGGGAAAATTTTTAAAGGGGAGCTGGGAATGTAGCTCAGGCTGAAGGCCTCAGATTCTATCCTCAGTACTCCCAAAACAAAAAAATTAAAAATGCAAAGTGAAGCCCTCTCTTGACTGTTCACAGGATCCAGGAGGTCACCTGCATTAAGAAACCAACTCTGACTTGCACACTGGCTGTGCAGCTTTCCACAAGCTGCCACCTCAGGCTGACTCCCTGCCATCTGTGCACCATGACCTCTCATCTGTTCTCCACACGGCAGCCCTGGGATCATCATGAGTGATCCCCCAGATGTCCCCCCAGTCATCCCACCTCCAGGTACTCAGACCTTGGTACTAACTGTCCCCTCTGACTCCAAACAGGACCAACCTGTTTCATCTTGGTGATGGATCACAGGTTAGGTCACACTGAGCTACATCCTCAGTCTTTATTTATTTACTGGTACCAGGGATCGAACTCCGGACCTTGTGTTTGCCAGGCAGGCACTTATATAACTGAGCTTTCTCCCAGCCCTCCTCAGCTCTTTTAAAAATATATATATTTTTAAAATTCTAAGCTAGTCTTACTCAGCCCAGAAGATGCCCAGGCTGGGTCTGAACTTGCAATCCTCTTCCCTTAGCCTCCTGAATTCCTGGCCCAGCTACCCACGGTTCATCCTTCCCCTCAAAAGACCAGAACTCTGAAGGCAGGAACTGAGATTATTCTGGGTCACCACTGTGCCCCTCGCACTCAGCACAAAAATGCACACACAGTAGGCCCCCGATAAGAACAAAAGCTCTTAACAACAGGAGTTGACCTTCACGAGTCATTTGCTATGTCCCAAGCATTTGGATAAACCCTTGGTATTAATTTTTCTTCCCCTCGTGGAATGGGAATCAGGACTGTGCCTATTTTATAGGGAAACTGAGGCAGGCTTGCTTAGCAAGAGCATGGGTGCAGAGAATAACTCAAAACCACAAGTGATTTGTTGCCTGGGTGAAGTGAGATAAGCCCACACAGGTGTCCCGTGAGAAAGGCCCCCTCTCTGGCCTCCACAGCAGCTGAGAACCTAGCAGATGTTTCTACAGGTGGACAGCCTCAGCCTGCCTCCTTTCCAGCAGCACTTGAGGGCTCCCTGGGTTTAGTGAGCCTCAGGTGGCTGACAGAGATGGACTCCACACCTTGCAAGGATCAGCAGAAGTAACAGCAGGCAGCAGTGTGTAAGCTGGAGCTGGCAGGACACTGAAAACACCGGGTCCTGCCCCCCATTCTACCAGCTCAGCATCCTCTTGACTCAGGCAGCTCCTCGGAGGCCTGGCTTCCACTGTGTATCCGGCCTCTCAAGGCACCTCAGAGAGCAGCCATGGTGGTGCACACTGGGTATCCCAGCACTCTGAGAAGCTGAGGCAGGAGGATCTCAAGTTTGAGGCCAACCTAGCCAATTCAAGAGATCTAGCGTGAAATCTGTCTCAAAATAAGAAATACATATGGCTAGGGATATGCTGAGGGCAAAGGGCCCGGATTCAATCCCCAGTACTGTAAAAAAAACAAAACGAAGGAGGTGGAGACGGATGAAAGACCCTGCAAACCTCTCCCGCTCCTACACACCACTTAAATCAAGAATCTCCAACACAAAGATTTCCTGTAACTAGGCTCCTGCCGACCGCAAGGGTCCTCCCCGACTCGGGATGCCTCGGCGTGTGTGTGTGACTCGGGGCGAGGAAGGTCGCCCAACGACGCCTGGATCTTCGGGATCCCCGGGGACACTCCCCGACCCCCGTGAATGAGATAGAGCCCCTACCGGTAGGTGCCTCATAAGGTTCTCGAAAGCTGGCAGCGGGCCCACTCAACGGCCCAGGGATCCCTATTATTGGAGACCCCCGAGACTCAGGGCGAAGAGATCACAGGAAGGACTCGAGACTTCTCAAAGCCCCGGCCAACGCATCCCGGAACAGGGGCGAGGGGCGCTCTCCCTAGGGCCTCCCAATAGAGCCTGGTCTCACCCTGCGAGCTCCCGAGACGCCCGACCCGCCTTCTCGGCTTCACCAGCCGCGCCGCTCTCGGCGACTCCTGGAGGCCGCCATCTTGGCGCCCACGTGACCAGGCCAGACCGCTCCAGTGCCACAGCGGGGGGATTTAGTCGACCCACCCGCGGCGGAAGGCCGCAAAGTCTCAGTCAAGACCAAGAGCATAACTGAAACCCACACACAAACATATGTCCAGAGCCCCTCTTTAGCCAAGAGAAGGGACAAGCTCAGCCTTTCCATTAGAAGAAAAGTTCCACCAGCTTCTCCACCCGGAACGCTAAGTGGAAATGGTTTACGCCAATTTAGCGTGCCTTGGCGCTTGCTAGCGACTGAGCGTGCGCAGCGTTCGGGGTCCGGCCAATTAGTGGGATTTAAAAAAGGAAACGATGCGTTCTTCATCTGTCATTCATTCAATGAACGGTGAACCGGTGTTGAGGATCAGCCAGCTGCTTTTGCTTCCTCCCCCCTTTCTTTTTGGCACTGGTCCTTGAAAACAACACAAGCATTAATCTGCATCCTCAGCCCTTAGTTTTTACTCTCAGAAAGTATTTCATTATATCATTGAATTGCCCGGAGTAAAGGCCAGCCAGATAGCTCAGCGGACTAAAGCACCTGCGTAGGCAGAATGCAGTAGCCGGATCCTCAGCCTGCAGTGCAGGTCCCGCCACCCGGGCTGCACTGAGCCAGAGACTGAGACTGGGCATGGTCGCGCGCGCCTGTTATCCCAGCGATTGGGAGGCTGAAAACAGGAGAATCACTACCAGTTTGATCTACATAGTAAGACCCTGTACTAAATACTTTTAAGAAAAGCCAGGCGTGGTGGCGCAGGCCTGTAATCCCAGCACTCAGGAGGCTGAGGCAGGAGGATTGTTGTGAGTTCGAGACCAGCCTGAGCTACAAAATGAGCTTAAGGCCAGCCTGAACAGCATAGTGAGACCCTGTCTCAAAAAGACAAAAATGAAAATTGAAAAAATAATAAAATAAAAACAAAAATAAATAAATTTAAGAAAAAAGGAATTGCCCAGACTGGGCTCGTATTTACTATCCTTCTGCTTCGGTAGCCTCCCTGAGTGCTGATTACGGGTGTATGCCACCACTGGCTGTAATTCTTTTTAAGTTTCATGTTGATTCTTTTTTTTTTTTTTTGTATTTAGTACAGGGCCTACAGGGTCTCACTACGTACATCAGACTCGTAGTGATTCTCCTGTTTCAAGCCTCCCAAGAGCTGAGATTATAGGCATGCAACCACGCCCAGTCTCAATCGCCTTCTCAGCACGCAGGGGGGTGGGTGGGAGAATGGGACGGGGACAGGGACGGGACAGGACCAGCACAGCATGCCAGAGATTGAACCCTGGCTGTTGCACTCTGCCTAAGCGGGCGCCTTAGTCCAGGGTGCTATCTGTTCGGCCAACATTTTTCTTCTGACAGTATTTGCTGTGCTGGTGTTGAGCTCACTTTGTAGTGATCCTCCACACACGATGATCCTCCTGCCCCAGCCTCACCCCAGTGCTGGGTTACAGGTGTGCACTACCACACTCAGCCTTGACCTAATTATATATCCACAGGAGGTTCTAAAAACATTAATTAAAATTTATTTTTTTATTTATTTGGTTCAGGGTCTCATTATGCAGCTCAGACTTATAATCATCCTCCTGTTTCCAGCCTTCCCAGCACTAGGATTATAGGCATTTGCCACGCCTCGTTTCGGTGGCTAGCTTGGCACAGGGCCAGCACAGCATGTGGTACCAGGGATCAAGCCTGGGTCCTTGCACTTGCCAGACAGGCACTTAAACCACTGAGCTATCTCCCTGGCCCCCCAAAACTTTATAAATTGAAGGAGGCTGGGAGTGGTGGGGAACAGCTGCAATCCCAGCACTCAAGAGGCTGAGGCAGGAAGATCACAAATTCGAGCCCAGCCTACGCAACACAGCCTTGTAATGAGACCCGGTCTCAAACTAGATAATAACAGTTCCTTGGTGGTCTAGAAGCTAGGATCAAAATAGGTAATATAAGGTAATAAAAGGGGTTAGGATGTGAAGGCCCTGGGTTCTATACACACTGCAAAAAGAAAAGCAACTACTGGCATGTCCAAAGTAAAGCACTTGTCTGAGGCAGGAGTAAACAAAACCTTTCAACGTGGTGGGAAGGAAACAAGAGGGGAACAGGAGCTGGGAGACCAAAACTACAGTTCCTTTGATTGGAAAATGAGGCCCGCTAGGCCTGCCACCTGCTGAACGCAACCAGTATTGCAACATCTGCCGCCACGAATCCTGCTCAGGTGGCAATATACATAAGGGGTTCAAGTGATTGGAACGGAAAAAAGGAAAGGAAGGGACTGAGAGGGAGGAGGCTCCTGAGATTTTAGACAGCAACAGTCAGCTAAACTCAACCTGTCTACAGGGAGGACCTGGATGGATGTCCTCAAGTGGTTTTGCCTTTTTGACCCTACTGGAGGTTGAACGGACAGCCTTCGCACTGAGCTACACTCCCAGGGCCTTTGTGTTTCAATTTCCAGACAAGGTCTCTAAGTGGCTGGGTTTGGGCTGGAACTTTTGGCATAATGTGGGGACTGAACTCAGGCCCTTGCGCTTGCCAGGGAAGCACTTACTCTACTGAGCCATCTCCCCAGCCCTGGAACTTTTATTTGCCTGCCTCACTGGAACCTCAGTTATGTGCTTCAACACCCAGCTTGGTGTGGTCTCCTGTCTTTTCCCTTTCTGATCAGGTATTTTAATATATGTGCTGCTGAAGCGAGCACACCAGGTATTTTAAGGGTGACAACTGCTGAGTCTGGCACAGCTGCTACCTTGGCTGAGAACAGTCCCCCTGACATCAAGGCTCTAATGTCACAGAACAGAACAGGAAGCAGAGGCAGATGTTTCAGGTGCAAGGAGGAACCCATAGCTGGAGTGCGCAACAGATTGCTCTGGCCTGGTGGCAGCACCTAACACAGCCCCAGCAGTCCTGCCCACATGGAGGTGTCAGCCAGCCAGCAAAGACCTCCACTGGGAAAGAATGCTGCTGACTCGGCACCCAGGCAGGGAGGCACCCACACCTGTCTGTGGACATTTTCCCAGTCGTAACCTGCCACTGACAGCCAGGCCTGGTGGCACACACATCACCTCAGCTTTCTGGGAGGCCAACCTGGGCCTCTTAGGCAGACCCTGTCTTAGAAGTGCAAAAGGAAAAAAAAAAAGAAAATAAATACATCAGAAAAAAAAAAAAGAAGTGCAAAAGGCCAGGTATGCAATGCAGCATGGAGGCCCTTGGTTCGGTGGACTACCAGACATAGAGACATTTTTAAAAAACAATGGAGGAACAAGACACCATTCAGCCACCACAGCCAAGGCCTTGCAGTTTCTGACAGCTGCTACCCAGTTGTCAATGTGTCTCTGCACAGGGAGGATCGGTCCTCACACAGCAGTTCTCACCAACCTGAGGATGCTGGCAGCTCGGCCTCCAGGTACCAGAGGCAGGTGTGGCTGAGGCTGAGGGCCTCCTGCGAGCCCTCGGAAGGGCGTTCCTGACCACCATGGGCCTGTCACATGGAGGGGAAGCTCAGCTTGAGCAAGTGACACTGGTACTTGGCCCCTTGGCCCTACCCAGTGTCCCACACATCAGCCCAGAGCACCCAGGGAACCCCACTGCCTAGGGCCGCAGGCAGGACAACTGTCCTGTACAGAGGGGCTGGAGCCAAGGACCAGCCCAGGAGTGTTTCAAGTGTTTACTGGCTGTATCTTGTAGAGCTACCTCGTGTAACAGGCGCCACCAAAGGGAGGCTAGTGCAAGAACGAGGCCCTTGGGGCAAGTTCTCTCAGGCTCAGCTGGCCCCTGGGGCCAGAGCTGGATGGGACAGGGACAGGGACGAGGAGCTGCTGGCGCTCACCCTGTGGCCCTCATCAGCTGGGGCTAAGGCACAGGGAAGAGGGCGGGCACATCGCTGAGGCTCTGGCGTCAGCAGGCAGCCGAGTCACTGGCCTCCACCTGCAGCCCCTTGCTAAGGAGGAAGGCGTCCTGCCTGGGTTCTCGGCCCAGGAAGAGCTTCAGCATGGCGCTGGCATCCTTGGACCCGCCTGGTCTCAGGATGGTGGTCCTGTAGTCCATGCCCACCTGTGGAGTACAAGACAAGGGCTGAGTTTGGGCAGGGAGAGCCCAGGGCCTGCCCACCCCCCATGACTGGTCCAGGCGTGATCCCTTCCAGTCCATGGGGAGGCTGTGGGTGCTGCTGTGGCAGGCACCATGGGTGAGGGACCCTGAAGAGCACAGGACACAGCAGGGGGCCAGTATAGGTCCTAATGGCCCCAGCTCCCACCCTATCACAGGGGTACAGGCCAAGAGCTGGGGCTCGTTTGCTGATGCGCGTGGGGTCCTGGGCCCCTCCCCTGCTCCACCCTGCCCTGGCCAGCCCTCACCTTGGGGCTCAGCACACCCTCCTGCTTGAAGCGCGTGTGGAACATGTCCATGGAGAACACCTCACTCCACAGGTAGCCATAGTACTGGGCGTCATAGCCACCCGCCAGGTGACCAAAGGTGGCTGGCATGTTGGTCCCTGGACAAACAGAGACAGGTGAGCCTCAGGACAGGCAAGCCCAAGGGTTGTACAGACCCAGCCACACACAGTCCCATGAAGAGGTGGCTTCCAAGAGGCAGGTGCGCTCATGAGACATGACACTGAGTATTGCTCCAAATAATGCATGAAAAATGTTAGCTGGGCCCTGTAGTACATCCCAGCTACTCAGGAAGCCGAGGCAGGAAGATCACATGTTCCAGGCAGCATGGGCCAATTACAAAGACCCTATCTCAAAATAAAATAAAGATCACTGAGGGTGCAGTTGGTGATACAGCACTCCTGGCTTGGATCCGTGGTTCAAAAAAATTAAAATGCTTATGGAATACTCCCCGGGTGTCACACCATCCACTAAAATAACTGTCTCTGCATACACAAAGCACACAACCAAATACACTAAGGCTGAGCAGTGGGCAGAGGCCCTCCTCCTGACGGGAAGGACGACTGGCTGCCCACCTGCCCACCCTGCACACATTCTGGCCCCCTGTGGCTTCTCCCATCTAAAGGGATGTGGCCCCAAGAAGTCTTTCCTGTCCCCTCCACAGGGAGGGCAGCTAGGCCACAAGGACACTGCTGGCCCTTGCCTTCCGCATGTGGGCCAGGGGGCTGCCCTCCCGTGCTGCCGGGTTCCCCGTGGCCTGGGGGCAGCAGTGGGATACCTGGCGTGGCAGGGACCCCAAGGACGTCCTGGCAGAGCCGTGCGTATTCCTCAGCGGGGTCAGCGGCCGTGCGCGTGTGCAGAGCCTGGTCCACCTTGGCCAGCACGATCTGGCGCAGGTTAAAGAGTCCTGGTAGCAGGAGCACAGGTTGGAGGCTGCCCAGTGCCCTGGGCCCAGGCCCACGCCCACCACCACCACACCCTCCTCACCGGTGTTGGCCTGGCGTGACTGGATGAGCTTGTCCAGCAACTCCTGGGGCACCGCGCTGCCCGAGCGGTAGTGCTGGGACATGCGCAGCAGTGGCTCTTTCTCCCACACCCAGTTCTCCAGCATCTGTGACGGCGCCTCCACAAAGTCACGCTCTACGTGGGTCCCGCTGAACATGGCGAACTCAGCCTGCAGGCCAGGCAGAAACTCAGCAGTGCCCTGCCTGTCCTGAACACACCTGGGCCTGCTGGTGTCATGTGAGGCCCTACCACCACCTGTGCAGCCTGAGGATGTCCCAGTCCAGGACACACCTGAGGACAATGGCCACACACACCTGCCTGCAGTCCCCTAAGTTCCTCCCCTATGCAGTCACTGTTCTAGAAAACCCTGCTCCTCAAAAGGACATGAACCAGTGTGGTGGGTGGAACAGCCTTCCACAAGGAAGAGAAAAGTACAAACAAAAGTAAAGTTTAAAGAATGAAGTAAGGTATTGTGTGCATGCCTGTCATTTCAGCTACGCAGCAGGCTGAGGCAAGAGGATTACAAGATCAAATCCACTCTTGGCAAACTGAAGAGACTATCCCAAAATTTAAAAGAGGCTTCAGTGAGCAAGGTGTGGTGATGTGCACATAATTCTAGCACTAGAGAGGCTAAGGCAGAAAGCTCACCATTAGTTCAAGGCTGCCTGGGCTACATAGTGAGTCCTTGCTTCAAAAATGGTCTCTGAGCCAGGGAGATGGCCTAGTAGAAAAATGGTCTCTGTGCTGAGCACCCACGTAACGTGTGAGGCCCTAAAAACTTGTGTTTGTCAAAAGACACTGTTAAAAAGTACATCCCTAAAAAAGGGTACTCTTTCCCCTGTAGGGAAGGATTTCTCAGCCAGGAAAAGGAGCCAGGCTGCTGGCACTTGCCAAATACCTGGAGGACACCATGAGACACCTGATGGCAGGCCTAGGCCGCCCTTTGAAAATGGGCTTAAGTTTGAGAGACGTCTACATGCAGGGCTGTGGGAGGGGTTCTGCTCCTGTGTCAGGATCGTCACAATCGGTCAACCCCACCTCCCCAGCCAGATTTGTCACACCCTGATTTCGCTCACCTCCTCTGCAAAGACCCTCTCTCCCAGTGTGGTCACAGGCTGAGTTTGGGGTGCAGACCTGGTCGTAGGGCTCTGGGAAGCACTACTCTGAGGACACAGAGTTGGCTCCATAGGCAAGAAATGCCCAGGACAAGCAACTCCAGAGGCAGGAAGTGGACTCAGGAATGAGGAGCAAGGGGACGCACAGGGCTCCTTTTGGGATGATAGAATATTTTGAAAGTGGTGGTGACAGCGGCACAGCTGGTGAGGTGCTGCATAGGAGCCAGCCAGCCCTGCAGCCACACTCTCCTGCTGAGCCTCCAAAGGGCATCCTTGCTGAGTGGAGATGGGGCGGCCAAGGGCTGCCATGCAGCAGGGTGCAGGGACAGACATGAGCCAGGACGCAGTGCACCAGGCTGAGCCTGTGCTGGCTGCTGAGGGACCACTGGGCAAGTCACCCCGAGCCTCGGTGTCCCCCACACAAGGTGGCATCTCAACTTATCAGGCTCAATGTTCACTAGGCCAGTGAGGCACTGAGCCTGGGCTGCAGCCTCACTGTAGCTGTCACTGGCTTCCTGCATTGGCAGGCTGAGCAATGTACAGGAACCAGCAAACAGCTGGGGCTCTGCACCAAGCGCCACTTGGGGAACACACCTGGCACACCCATGGTGCGGGCAGGACTGTGGCTATATGGATTCCTCTGGGCGCCAGAGCCCTATGACCAGGTCTGCACCCCAAACTCAGCCTGTGACCACACTGGGAGAGAGGGTCTTTGCAGAGGAGGTGAGCGAAATCAGGGTGTGACAAATCTGGCTGGGGAGGTAGGGTTCACCGATTAATTGTGAAGATCCTGACACAGGAGCAGAACCCCTCCCACAGCCCTGCATGTGGACTTCTCTCAAACTCAAGCCCATTTTCAAAGGGCGGCCCAGGCCTGCCATCAGCCTGAGGTGTGGGATCCCAGCGCCCTCCCTCCTCCCCATTTCACTGTGTTTCCTTGAGATCTGGACAGCAGAAAGGAGCAGCGAGCCATGAAGAGCTTGCCATGCAGCTCTCCCTGGAGGCCACTCGGTATCTCGCAGGGGCAGCATGCACCTTTCTCTCTCTCTCTTTTTTTTTTTGGCAGAACTGGGGTTTGAACTCAAGCCCTTGCATGC
The DNA here is from genome assembly GCA_004027165.1 of Ctenomys sociabilis. Classification (NCBI taxonomy): domain Eukaryota; kingdom Metazoa; phylum Chordata; class Mammalia; order Rodentia; family Ctenomyidae; genus Ctenomys; species Ctenomys sociabilis. The sequence goes on from PVKA01007364.1 coordinate 64,372, forward strand.
ACCTTTCTCTTTGAGTGCCCCCTTTCTATTTACTCAGCAGCACCGATCTCTCTCCCTATCTGCACTTTTGCTTTCTCAAATAACCTTGTCACTGTTTTTCGCTCATTCTGTTCAGTTCTTTGTTCCAGGTGAGAAGAACTGGAATGCAGCCCCCGGAGAGGAGAACCGTCCCAAACCCAGTAACAGCTGGCGAGCCTGGTAGAAGCAGGCTATACAGTAGGAGAAGGAAAGGTAGAATGAGGGCCCTGGGCGGCCCAGCCCTACCCACCTGGGTCCCACAAGGAGAGGGGGTGCCCAGCAGGTCATGTGGAAGAGCGTGCACCCTGACCCAGCCCTGGCCTCTAGGGCCGAGGAAAGGCTGAGGAAGCCCGCGCACCTGTGAGCAGAGCTGGTGCATCACATGCCCAAACTCGTGGAAGTAGGTCTCCACCTCGTCATGCTGCAGAAGTGACGGGGCGTCTGGTGTGGGCTTGGTGAAGTTGGCCACCATGGCTGCCACAGCGATCTGGCGGCTGCCATCCTGTCGCAGGCAGCCAGGCTGCAGGCCAAAGCAGGCCGCGTGGCCATACTTGCCTTCCCTGGGGAGGCAGCAGGTCAAGAAGGGGCCGGCACTGCCACATGGGAAGCCCGAACAGGAGCTGCCCGGCCCTAGGAGCATCCCCACAGCGCTGAGCCCATGGGAGAGCTGCCCAGGCCACCTCAATTTCTTGGCTAAGGCAGCAAGTCGTGGCAGGGCAACATGAGAGCAACAGCAGGTGTGACTGCAGGTCCCTGTGCTCCCCCCATAGATCCGCCCCTTGATAGCCAGAAGCAAACCAGGGTGGGGCCCAAGGACTACAGGGCACTCACCTGGGGTAGAGGTCCAGGTAGAACTGGCCGATGAGCTCGCCCGAGGCTGCATCACGCACTGAATATAGCCGTACATCTTCATGCCACACGGCGGCCCCCTCCTCCAGCTGGAAGGTGAGGCCTAGGAGCTCCTGGTAGATGCCCAGCAGCCCGCGGGTGACCACCTGCATGGGGAAGTACTCCTTGAGCAGGTTCTGATCCACACGGTAGCGCGTCTCCTCCACCTGGTTCATGTAGTAGCGCATGTCCCACGCGTGGATGCGGCCATCGAAGGGCAAGCCCCGGCGTGCGCACTCCGCCTCCTTCAGTTCCAGGATCACAGCGCGCTCTTGCTCACCCAGGGGCTTCAGCTTCCTGGCCAGCTCATCTGCAGGGGTCGTGGCACAGTCACCTCTGGCCCACCCTGCCCCGAAGCAGCCCAGCCGCACCCAGCAGAGGCGGGTACCTAGGAAGGCGGCCACGGCCTGGCTCGTCTTGGCCATGTTCATTTCCAGGACATAGTCGGCATGGGTGTCAAAGCCCAGCAGGCTGCACTTCTGTGCCCGAAGTGCGACCAGCTCCTTGAGGATGGCGCAATTCTCCTGCAGGTGGCACAGCTGCTGTGAGACCCGCAGCAATGGGCAGGGGGGTCTGTCCGTCCAGCCTCCCACCACTATAGGCAAGGCTAGTCCTTTTCGGAACTAGGAAGTGTCGCAAATGGGAAATTATATGGAGGAGTGAGGCGGGCTGAGGAAAAGGCATCACTGTGGCCCTTGGGGACCCCACACCACCAAGAGTCTGGCTGCTGCCCAGCTCTGCCAGCTCCTACTACATATTCTTTTTTTTGTAGCCAACTCAGCCTGTCCTAAGGGCAGCATGCGCGTAGCATGTGGTACCAAGGATTGAACTGCAGTCTCTGCGCTTGCCTAAGCAGGCACTTTAGTCTGCTGAGCTATCCCATTGTCACTGCATATTCCTAGGGGACCAAGGTCTAGGGCTTGTAAAGCTAGAGGCCCTGAGCTCTGGGGGACACACACAGTGGCACCCATGGGACTCCCTGATCCCCCGAGCCTGGGGAAGCCACAAGTGAGATGCAGATCTGCGTTTACGTGGCAGAGGCATTTATGTGGCAGCAGTGGCAACACAGTCCCCTCAGGCCTGGTCTTTAGCTCAGCCCTCACAGGGACTTGTGCCCAGGTTTGGGGGCACACATGGCTCCTACACAGGAGCTAACAGGGACCATGGGGCCACACTGCAGATCACCAGCCCACCTCCACTAGAGCTGAGGCTGAACTTATGTGCTCAGCCACATCCCCAAGGACACAGAGCCTGGCAGAGATCATGTCCCTGAGGACAGAGCTAGCGTCCAGCAATGGTATCACCTCTTTGCACCGGGAGTTGAACGCCTCCTCCACCTTCCTCCTGGTCTCCGGCACGTGGCACTTCTTCAGGAGCGGGAAGTAATGTGGGTACTTCAGCGTGACCTTCAGCTTGCCATCCTCTGTCTTCTCCAGCGCATTCACAAAGTCCTCAGGGAGCCCCCCTGTAGAGTGGAAGGTGGCTCTGGAGGGGACAGGGAAGCCACCCACCACCCTGCACGTGCATGGGGAGCCCTGAGGCCCAGGCCAGGCTTAGAGTGGCAAGGATGGCAGTTGGGTCCTTGTAAGGAGGTGCCAGGGAGCAAAATGATCCAAAAATGAGAGCATGAGAGAGCGATCAGGAAAGCAAGGACATCAGGGCCCCATGCAGGGCATGCTGTCCATAGGAGGAAGGCCCCCAAGCCCCCAGGCTCCTGGGAAGCACCAAGCTATGTACCCAGCTCTTCACGCATGAAGGGCAGGAAGGTGGTGTCCTCGTTCAGGTTCTTGTTGAAGTCAATGCACAGCAGGCTCATCTTCTTCTTGATGCTCTTGATTTTCTGCAGGAGATGGCAGACATGGGCAAGGGGGGGTCCTTGCCCGAGAGCCCCCCAGGCCCCACAGGAGCAAGAGAGCTGGGATAAGAAAAGCAAGAAAGGGAGACGGAAAGGACTCCTCCCCAAAGCTCTGCCCCATGGCCCCGGAGCCCTGCAGTTCTTATAGCCACTGCCGGGTAGCCAGGTGCAGTGGTGCACATCTGTAGTCCTAGGCTGTGAGGCTGAGGCAGGAGGATCAGAAGTCCAATCCCAGCCTGGGTAACTTTTTTATTTTTTGGCAGAACCAGGGACTGAACTCAGGCCCCTGCACTTGCCAGGCAAGTACTTATCCCACTGAGCCATCTCCCTAGCCCCCTAAGCCTGGGTAACTTACAAGGACCCTCCCTCCTGCTCAGGCCCTACCCTCAGAACCATGGCCTGCACCTGCTGACAGCTTACCTGTGAAGAACCTACATCTTTTAGCAACTCTAGTAAGGTGGGCACCAGAGCCACAGGGAACGGATTCCCACATCTCTGATAACTGCAATCAAGGCTGTATGACATGGGATACAGCCCAGGCTGGCAGCAGGTACAGAAGCTCCATGTGGAAGCCCAGCCTCTGTGGCATGAGCAGGGCAAGAGGGCAGGGCGTCCTGTCCTTGGCTCGGGTCTGCCTCTCAAGAGGTCCCTCATGCAAACCAACCACACCCCAAGTGCTCTGAGGACCTGGCACAGCCCCCGAGCACCTGCCCACTCTGCCCATGTCAGGATGGGCACCATCACTAGGCTCCTGCTGGGCATGCAGCAGCCCAAGGCCTCTCCTCAGTCATCAAGGCCCATGGCTGAGTCAAGCACCTGGTGTACCTGGGAGCGGCGATCTTTGGCACCTCAGACTTGAGATTCAGTCTTGATTGATTGATTGATTTTTTGAGGTGCTGGGACTGAACTCAGGACCTTGCACTTGTCAGCCAAGCACTTACTCTATTGAGCCAACTCCTTGGCCCTTTCAGTCTTGATTTTAGCAGCACTCTCTTCCCACTACTGCTAACTGTACCACAGCCCTAGCCCAGCAGTGGCAGCCTCAGGCACTTGTGCCACTGCTAGCTGTCCCATCATTGAAAGGTTCTAAAAAGTTTGCCAACGCTACGCTAAACCTTTAAGGTACGGTCCTCATAAGTTACCCAGGCTGGGATTGAATTTCTGATCCTCCTGCCTCAGCCTTCCAGTCTAGGACTACAGATGTGCACCCGGCTACCCAGCAGTGGCTATAAGAACAAACCACGCCCCCCACATCCCCCTACACAGCTGCAATGGTGCCTTGGGTGGACATGACCCCCCCAGGCCCCTGCCAACTCTAGCCAGGTCCATGATGTCCTGTGTCTTGATGCCTTGGCCCAGGGCCAGCTGACCCCACAGGGACAGCTCCATCTAGGACACCATTCCTGCAGTGAATGCCTATGACAGATACAGCACCCTCTAGGACCCACAGCTCCTCCCAAGAGGCCTCTCACTTGAGGTGCCGTCAGCTGCCCAGACCACTCCAGGGCCCAGAGCCAGGTGGGACTAGCTGTCCTGTGTCTGGAACCCCCCATTGAGCCAAGTCTGAACCTGGGGCCCAGCTGGCCCGGACCTCCTCAAAGAAACCATGGTGGGCACTCTGCCCACACTGCCCCTCTCCAACCCAGGTGGACCCTAGGGCTGCCCCACATAGTACCTGGCAAGCATAGTACCTGGCCCTACTCTGGGACCCAACCTGACCCTCCCAGGCATGAGCGCAACTCTGGGGCTCCCACACTCACGTCCTGAGTTTCCTTGGGCAGGTGGAGCCCGTTCCTACGGCCCAGCTTGATGAGTCGCTCCAGGTACCGTGCGGCCTCGGGCCTCAGAGAGTCTTTCTGTACCTTCTCCTGCAGCAGCAAATCACAACAGTCACAGAGCAGCTGGGTAGCCAGGCAGCCAAACCCCATCACTCCTCCTGACACGGCGTGGCCAGTGCAGACAGCAGTTGGGCAGCTCCCCAAAGGCACGGCCACACGGTCACACAGGAGCAACAGCCTTGTCTGCCTGAGCAGCCCAGGCTGCAGTGGAGCGCTGAGTGGGATCGAGGCCGGCATCTCGGTCCAGGGGCTGTTTGAGAGCTCTGTGTAACATCCCTGCTAGGGAGGCAGCAAAGTGTGTGGGTGCTGTGTCTTGTTTTTCACTTTCCTTGTTTTGTTAATAGCACTGGGAAGCCCAAGGCCTTTGTACTGAGTCTCATCCCCAGTCCCTTTCAACTTTTTGTTATTTTGGGTACAGGGTCTACAGGGTCTCACTATGTAGATAACACTCATAGGCGTGCGCCATCATGCCCAGTCTCAATTGCCATCTCAGTGTGCCCCGTGGTGGGGCTGGCAAGGCAAGCCAGGTATTGAACCCCCACAGCTGCACTCTGCCTAAGCAGGCACTTTAGTCTGCTGAGCTATCTGGCCGGCCCTCCTTTTTAACTTTTGAGAGCATCTCACTAAGTTATCCAGGCTGGGATTGAACTTGCAATCATCCTGCCTCAGTCTCTTAAAGTGCTGGGTTTATAGAGGTGTACCACCCTGCTCAGCTGCTGTGTCAACTCTCAAAACATGCTATAGGACCTGGACATACTACTGTCGGATAAAAATGTAATTAAAGAAGCCGGGCGTGGTGGTGCAGGCCTGTAACCAGCACTCAGGAGGCTGAGGCAGGAGGATTGTTGTGAGTTCGAGACCAGCCTGAGCTACAAAGTGAGCTTAAGGCCATCCTAAACTGCATAGTGAGACTCTGTCTCAAAAAGACAAAAAAACCAAATATAATTAAAGAAAACCAAACTGCTTGCCCAGTGACACCCCTTGTAGTGATATGAGAAAGAAGTTTACTGTACCAAGGGAGCAAGAAACAAAGTAGAGCTTAAGGAAGCTGGTTCCTTGTTTGTTACTCCAGCAAGCTAGAGACAGTGCAGTAGCAGATTCCTGGAGGCAGTGCCCTGTCCATTCTTTGTTCCTTTACCTGGGAAGTTACCAACCAGTGATATGTAAAACAGCTGGTGAATGCTGGAAGGCAACAGAGATGGCCGTTTTTTTGCACCAAATTCCTTATGCACATTCCTTAGCTGTTTGTGGTCCTCAATAAATGTGAGAAGTTTCCCTGGCTCAGGGCTCGCTTGGAAAGAGACAAATCTCAATCAATGAGACCTCTGTAGCTGTATTCATTGGGTCTTCTTGTCATTTCTTTTGGCTCCAAATCAACATACAACAACCCCAGATGTACCAAAGCACACAATGGTCTTTTTTTTTGGGGGGGGAGACACTGGGAATCAAGCTCAGGACCTGCACTTGCCAGGCAGGTGCTGTGCTGTTGAGCTACATCGCCAGCTCCTTGCAATGTGACAGAGGGGAGGCCTCAGGCCATTGGGCCCCTGCAGTGACACAGGTGTGGGCTGCTGTCCTTGAGTAAGACCTGGTGGCAGGGACAGGGAGCAGTGCCTGTGTAAAAGGCTATAGGGCCCCTGCTGCTGGATGTTTTGTTTCCTGCTGATTTTTGTTTTTTTAGGGCTGTCATAAAACAAACAGAAAGTGAAATTTACTTTTTGAGGGACAACATTGGAACTGAGCCCAGGACAGTACTACTGAGCTATACCTTACCCCTTTGAATTTTGTTTTGAAACAGGATCCTGTCAAGTTGCGCAGGCTGGCCTTGAACTAGAGATCTTCCTATCTTAGTCTCTCCAAGTAGCTAGGATTACAGGCATGCACCACCATGCCTGGTAGTTCTGCTTTTGGAAACCAAGGAGATGGAGCTCTCTGGTCACGAAGAGGTTTCCACTTGAGGCTGCTCAAGAGCCCATCACCACCTGCCCTACCAGCCCCTGGCTGTGGGGCCCATGCCAAGCCTGATGTCGAGTCTCCATCCCCTCACCTGGAGCCAGACAATTCTCTGGTACACATCCTGGCGCATGCTCATCTCCACATCAAACTCAGAGAGCTTCTTGTCGGCCTCAGTGCTGGCCACCCGGATAGCCTTGGATGGAGACACATGCTGGGGGAAGTCAAGAATGTTCCTCTGTACTGCAACAGGAGACAAAGGACATACAGTGGCCTTGGGGACATCACAGTCCAAATCAGAGGGACACAATTTATGACAAGCAAACAAAGAAGGGCCAGGATGGAGCTAGCAGGACAAGCCTAAAAGGCTAGCAAGTTGAAGTCTACAAAAAGCTGTAGCTGGTGACAGTTGCAGGTCAGAGGCATAGACCACACTGTGACTTCCTTTTAGAGGCTGAGCAGCTGCACAGGCCTGACCCAGGGCCTTAGTCACAGGTGCAGTCCGGTGGGATGAGACAGCGTGCCCGGCCAAGACCTGTGTGCACTGGACAGCTGGTGTCCATGGACAGAAGGACACACACGGCAAGGCCTGTCCCTACATAGGGACACCAGTCAGGAAAGGAGAGGCCATGACACTTGTTTCAGTGTGGACAGATCTGGAGGACACCATGTTCAATGAAATGCCAGATACAGAAGGATACAAAATGTGTGCTTCATAGACAGGAAATACTCAGGACAGGCAACTCCTGAGATCAGAAGTAGACTCAAGGTGCTGGGGCTGAGAAGGGATGGGGATTGATAGCAATGCTACAGGATGTGGCATTTCTGAGAGAATAAAAATGTTCTAAAATGAAAGCATAGCTGGGCTTGGTGGCACACACCTGTGATCCTAGCACTTAAGAAACTGAGGCAGGAAAACTATGGCAAATTTGAGACATGCAGAAATATTATATGTATATTGAGCTTTGTGAATACACAAAACAATACTCAAATGCAGGTCTTAAGTGAGTGAATTATACAGTATGCAAATTATATTTTAATAGCACAATTAAAAGAAAATAGGCACACTAGCACACATCTCCACTCCCAGCTATGCAGGAGACCAACAGGAGGGTTGCTTGAGCCTAGGACTTGGAGGCAGCACAGCAAGATCTTGTCTTTATTTATTTTTTATTATTTATTTATTTTTTTGAGACAGGGTCTCACTATGCAGTTCAGGCTGGTCTTGAACTCACAACAATCCTCCTGCCTCAGCCTCCAGAGTGCTGGGACTACAGGCATGCGCCACCATGCCCGGCTTAAGATCTTGTCTTTAAAAAAAAAAAAACACAGTGCTCGCTTAGGCAGCACACATACTAAAAAAATTGGAATGACACAGAATTTGTACAAATTCATATAGTTGTACAACTAACTGAACGCGCCCCATGTGATAAATAGCAGCACAAGCTGCACCAAGAGAACAGGAAGGGAGCAGGTGGGGTCCTCCTCAACGGCCGCAAAGCATCCGGTCCACTATGTCCCCATGGGGAGGAGGCCCTCAGGACTACAGGTTAGCACAGACAGGAAAAGGTGGCAGAAGACAGGGACAGCCGGCCAGTCAGGGAGGTGCAGAGAGGGCAGAGCCACCTGGGCCCCAAGAGACACCACAGTGAGTCCTGGGGCTCCCACTAACTTCTCAGCTCAGTCAGGAGCCCAATTTCTCAGAAATCAGCTGTCTGTTGGCACCTTGAGGGGTCGGGTGTGCTGCCATCAGGACCCCACTTCTGCACAACTGCCAAGGTCCTTGTGGCTTGGGGCACAGTGCCCTTGTCCGTGACCCAGTACCCTGGCCCGCACGAGGGGGGCAGAGGGAACCAAGGAGAAGGGATAGCCTCACTGCCCCTCAGGCCAGGATGGGATGCTCAGGGACAGGAGGTGACATGAGCGCAGGGTGGAGGCTGAGGAGTTAGCCAGGAGGAACAAAAAGGTGGTAAATGAGGTTTGACTGCTGTTCTGCCTGCTGCCATAGGGGGGTCAGGAGGGCCTCTGAAAGGTGACTTGGTGGTAAAAAGGGGTACTGGTTTTCTCAGCCTCCTTCTGAGGAGCGCCCATTATGAAAAAGGCCACCACTTGTGCCTGTCCTTGCCTGTGCCCCCTCACCACATGCACCCCTCACAGTAGTTTCCCCAGCCTAGAGGGCTGTAAGGCAAAAGGGATCTCTTTTCTTAATGAATGACCCAGCCTCAGGCATTGTTATAGCAACTACAGACAACTGAAGAGCCAGGCATAGTGATACAGCCCCAACATCCCCGCTACTCAGGAGGCTGAGGCAGGAAGATGGCTTGGACCCTGGAGTTGGAGCCCAGCCTGGGCAACAGAGTAAAAGCTTATCCCAAAGAAAATTCAAACCAAAAACATCAAACAGAAAACAAAAAGCCACATTTAGCAGTTCTGACAGAAAACATCTTCTCTGGGAAGGGGAAGTGGCTGGAAAGGACTTGGCTTTCAAGCTGGCCCCCTCTCAAATGACCATGTTGGAGCACTCTGGATGGCTGGGGTGAACAAACCAGCCTCTTCTCATGTCCCCAAGGCCTTCCTGCAGCCAGCACTTACCCGTGTAGGTCACCTCCACGTCTGCCAGAGCCTTGAGCGTGCTCTCGTAGGACACGTCCTCGAACTTCTGCGTGCCCACCTGGTCATACACGTGCTTTGTCTGCTCGATGAGCTCCTTGGTGAGAGCCTCGATCTCTCGTGCGCTCAGATTCCACCTCAGGTGGTTCACGACAGGAGAGCATGGGGACACTGCGTCCAGGATGTCCCCTGCACAGGCTGCACAGAGAAGCCAAAGGACACTGCTGACGACATGAGTCCAGTCCACATGCAGGGCACTGTGACTGGAGGAGCATCGGGCCCAGGGACTCCCCAGAGCGGACACAATTTTGCTCTCAACTATTCTCAGGGTCCGAGAGCAGTGTGTGAAGACAGCTGTGGCTGCTGTCATGACTGGGGAGGGGGCACAGTGGCACAGAGTGGGTAGAAGCCAGGGATGGTGTTCTGCACCCACAGTACCCAGGATTCCCCAAAGAGAACAACCGGCCCTGAGGTACAACTGCTGCTGTTAGGTCCCTACCCCAGAGACACCCAGCAAAGACCTCAGTATTCACAAAAAGGGGGAGGACCTACCACTGCTGCAATGCTCAACTCCTACAGGTCAGAGAGAACACCCCAAGTTCAGGGATGCCTCTGGAGAAGCTATTTAACACCCAAATGGGGAGTCAGGGGCCTCCCCATTCATTAACAAGTGAACCAGGAAGGGACATGGTTTCATCACTACAGGTAAGTCTGAAAGGAAAGTGAGCATGGGAACCCATAGGTGCAGTGGGAGGTAATTAGATCCTCCTGAGGAAGGGACTGGCAGGTGGGGACCATGGGAGAAGGCCAGAAGAGGGTGGGCCCAGAGAGGCCAGGAAAACCAGCTGCCAATCCCTGATCCTGCAGGGGCTGGTGGCACCTATTCAGTATAGACCCAGAGCCATGACAAGCTCCAGAAAGGGCCAAGCAATTTAACTGCAGGCCACAGCCAGTTTCTGTCCCATCTGGAATCTATTCCTAGCTCCTGGATCTACACAAAGAGGAAGATCAGAGTGTGGCTGCTGCAGTGGAGATTTGAGGAAGGGTTTGGACTTCACTTCCAAGTGACAGGAGAAGCCCTGGGAAGGGGCCTGCCAATTGGATGTGCCCTTTTGACACAAGTAGCAAGGAGCTCACAGGAGCAGGAGCCCCATCTAACCACCTGTTGGACCTGGTAAGACCTCTCCAAACCTCAAGATTCCCTCCTGGAAAGTGGGGGCAATGTAGGGCAAAAGGACACAACTGTCTGAGGGCACAATGATAGGAGAGAACAGGTCTCAAGGGACAGCTGCTGTGACAAACTCATCTCTCTTCCAGGTGTGCCAAGGATGACTTGAAAATCAAGATTCTCTACATTTAGAAAGGCGGTACAGAACAAAGGCCACTTACTATATAAATCTGAGGAGGTGTGGCAGCACCCTAGAATTGAATTACTCTTTCTGCAGTGGAGTAAGGCATTGGACGCCAGGGTTTCTCAGCCTGGGAACCATGACATATGGGGGCCACATCCTTCCCAGAGGTGGGGTGTCCTGGGCACTGCCAGATGCTGGGCAGCAAAACTGGTCTCTACTGGCTCCATGCCAGGAGATCCCTAAGTCATGACAAGCACAGATGCCCCACCACATTGCCACGACTCCTCAGAGGTAGCCCTTGATACACTATGGTCGGGGGGGGGGGAGCCCCACATAAGGCAGACTTTCAGGCAAGGTGACTCTGCTGAGAACTTCAGGGAAACATCCCACGGACAGAGCCTGTTGGGCTGAAGGATGCAGAAGGGAACCGGGCATCCACACTGAAACCTGTATGAATCAAGACTGGCTCCACATGGTGGGAAAGACGGAGCTCCAAGGGAGGTGGAATGGTCAGAAAATTCTCTGGGAGGAGGCTTCTAGGACTTCTGCTTTTCATGTAAATTACTGACTACCGCCTCTGTGCTGGTTTCTGAGCTAACAATCCAGCAGCAAATGCAGCAGACAACATTTCCAACTCCCTGAGGCCTGAATAACTCTAATTATTACTATTATCATTACTACAATTATCATCCTCATTGCACTGGCTGAAAAGAGAACTGGGAGTAGCACAGGCAGGCACGAGGAAACCCAAGAACACAAGCTAGGAAGGACCCACATCAACCTGAGCTTCTAAGTACTGACGAGGGGCAAGGTGAGTCCCTTCCAATATCAGTCCCTCTACTCTCCCTTAAAGCCCCCCAACCCTGCTCTACTGCAGCCAAATGATCTCTACTTCCCCAACACAATAGCCAGGTGAGGTTCTGGCTCTTTGCCTTGTTCCCTCCTTCTGCCATGCACCTAAAGATCTTGACAACTAAATCCAGGCTCTAATGCCACCTCCTCTGAGAAGTCCTCCAAGACCCGGCTCTCTAACGAAGTGTGCCTGAGGCTGTCTCAACTGTGTTTACTTGCTCCAAGCCACCAATCCCTAAACTCATTTACTATTTTCCTCTGCCACTGGAAGGAACTAGAGGCTGAGTTCAAGACCATCTCGCCGCGACAACCCCAGGGTCCCGTCAAGTTGCCCCAGCGTGGGCTCAAACTTGGCAATCCTCTTGGCATAGCCTCCGAGTGCTAAGATTACAAGTGGCCGCCACCATACTAGGCTTTATTTACTTGGTGACCGTCTGCGTCCGGATCCAGAAGGGCGAGAACCAGATTCTTAAATCACTGCCTTCCCCAAAGTCCACCCGAGTGCACCCCAGGAGAGGAGAAATCTATGCACGGGGGAGAATCTATGAAGTCTGCTCAGTGGAGAAGCTCCGAGAAAGTTGGTTTATTCATTTGGCAAGCGAAGAGGAAGGGTCGCCCACCGTCCTCCTCCCAACGCCCGCCAAGGGTCCCTCAGCGCTGGTCCTAGGCCCCTGTCGCTATCCCGGTAGGCGCGGGGGCGCAGGGAACGCTGGGGTCCGGGGAGCCGGATCTCAGCGAAGGCGGCCGGTACCTGCTGGGGGCTTCATGGCGGACCGGTCTGCAGTAGTGGAGCCTTTGCTGCACCTGCCCACGTCCAGCAGCCTCTGCCACGGTGAATACCTCGCTGAGCTCAGCTCCGACGCCAATCCCTTCGCCTGCGGACTTGGGCACCCGCCGCCCGCGCGCCCAGGGCATCCTGGGAGAACGCGTGCGCAAAGCTGTCTGGGCGCACGCGTGCCGGAGCTCCGCCTACACTTCGAGGAGACCAAACGCCGACGCACTCCGCGCACGCGCCGCACCCCTCCCAAGCGGTTAGTGGCTCCCATAGGTGGTTGGAACCCGTGGCTCCACCCTCAAAGTCTCCAGGGTATTTGGAATAAGCGATTTTGTCGCAAACACAGTGATGGTCCTCCAAGCCGCTTTCCTGTTGCGACTACTCCTTGGCTTTACGGCCTGGTATTCCTTCCATTTAGCTCTTTCCTTCCTACCTTTTTTTTTCTTTCTCTACCAGGAATCGAACCGAAGACTTTATGTTGTCAAGCAGGCACTTGTACCACTGAGGTACATCGCCGCTCCCACTTTTTTTTTTTTTTTTTTTGCCATTTTTGAGACAGGGTATTGCAGGTCTCCAACCCGCGGCGATCCTCCTCCTTCAGTCTCCTGAGTGCCGGGATTACAGACGTGCGCCACCGTATCCTACTTCTTTTTATATAATTGTGTGTTGGGCTAGTTGTGCAACTTTTCAGCCTCAGGTTATTGTGTTCAGGAGCTTTTTGTAAATTACTTCATTTCTAGAATCCTGCCCAGATTCAAGCATCTAAGGAACGGAGTAGGTATACCTCGAATGTTAACTGAATGGAGTTCATCAAATAAAATACAGTTTAAGAAAATAGAAAAACCTTGAGTTCGATCCCCGGTACCAAAAAATAAATACAGAAAAATAAGAAAAATACAAAAACCTAAGTGAGAAACATACTATAACCAAGAAAGCTTCAATAAATGGATCCATGAGTTCAAATCACAGATAATACAGACTTAGCACAGTAACCTGACCTATATCCTAAGCAAAATAATTAATAATTGTTATGGATCACTCAGAATAGGAACCAGATCAGCCAGATTGGAATTTGGAAAGCCATTTATTACTGAGCTCAGAGCCCCTCGATCAGCGCAGGTGAGGACTGAAAGGCGGCTTGCCCAGGAAGCAGGGGGGTTTTAAACTTGGAACCACATTGAGTTTGACAAATTCATTGTCTGACACAAAATGCTTTTAGAGTCATTGTGACCACTACTCAAACTAAGTTTGCTGGGGCTTTTGTTTCAGTTTCTGGTGAATTTGGGTCTGAATACCTGCATGCAGCCTTGCATGGCCCGGAGGTTACAAGAAGTTAAAGCCCTGAATGGCCCTATTTACTAAGCAACCTAGTATAGTGGGTGATATATTTACAACAGAAAGCACAAGATTTACATTTATAGCCTAAAATGTGAGTTAACCCATTACAATAATAATAATAAATAAATAAAAGACCAGGCTGGGGGGAATAGCTCAGTAGAATAAGCACTTGCCTGACAAGTGCAAGGTCCTGAGTTCAATCCCTGGTACCGCAATAAATAAATAAATACATAAAAGACCAAAGCAACCAGAAAAACAAAAAACAACCTAGAGTTAAACTGGCTCAGAAGTAGGCCAGGGAGATGGCTCAGTGGAATAAGCACTTCCCTGGCAAGCTCAAGGACCTGAGTTCAATCCCCGGTTCCGC